>JAECWN010000432.1:5265000-5342500 GCA_018150725.1 Drosophila quadrilineata
ATAATTTCTTTTTTTAAGCTCTATTATTTACAAGGTTTCAATAAACTTATTTGTCATACAATAAAGACATGATTTTTAAAGTTGACTATTTAAATTAAATAGCAATATGAAAAGATATAGAAAGAATAAAATTATAATACTAATTAAAATAATAAAATATTATAATAATTAATTTCTAAAAATTAGCAAAAACTTTGCTAAGATGTTCTTATTAATAGGGCATGATATAAAATAGCCTCAAAATGCTCGGAAAAGTATGCAACTGTTTTTTGGATTTTTACAGTCGCTATAATTCCCAACTGCTTGTAGTTGCAGCTTGAGCTATGAAAAAAAGCTTTGGGTAAATAAATTATATATCAATATAAATAGGATGATCATATAAGTAAAATTTACTCGAACCTCTTGTACATATACTCTATCACATTTTTATCTAATAAATTGTTAAATACATTTCGATCTAATAAATTTGCTTTGATTTCTCATTACAGTTGCACTCGAGGTGAGTCCATGAATAACTAAAGTGATGGCTGTTAGAATGTAAGTAAAATGCGAGAATTGCTTTTGGAGCAACTGTCTGCCATAAGTCAAATGCTTCTGGTCACTGCCAGTCAACTATGGTGTGGGGGGGGGAATCCCTTAGGGGGTCTGCCTGCAATGGAAACAGCCAGGAATATCATTTTGCGTGGTGAGTATGCAGGGCGGTGGGAAAAGACAAAGCAATGAAACAAAAGGCAAAAGAAATTGACAGAGAGTGAGAACAAAAAGAAAAACGAAATGGAAAAACAGAGAGCAAAAAGAGAATAAAGCACAAGTGTGAAGAGGACTTATGCATATTGAATTACGCGGCAAAGTGCAAGCAAGTTTGAGGCTTTTTAAACAGTTTATGCTCGAATGGGTGCTTCAAGAGTGGAGTCCAGAGTGGCTCAATGGAATGCACATATATATATATATATATATATATATATATCTGTATATGTGTGTGTGCGAGTGTGAGTCCTGCGGCCATTAGTGTGCGAGTCGTGCGTAGTCAGTGCGGCTAAGTGAGTGTATGAACGCCATTATTTTGCTATAACAATGGCAAAGTTTCAGTCTCACCTCCATCTCTCTCTCTCTCTCTATCTCTCCGTTTCTCTGTGATTCTCGCTGTCTTTTGCTCTGGTTGCAGCCAACACTTAACACAATCAATACACATACATACACACACACATGTGTGTGGTGGGGGAAATGCTGTGTGAAAATGAGTGAAAGAAAATGAGTTAATGGAAATTCTTAGCAACTATTGTGATTTGACAGCTGCGTGTAAACTTGAGCACAAAGGACCTTCTGGCCAAGCGAATGCTGTGAAAGTGTTAGGGGGCCAACTGCACAAAGGCGGCCAAAAACTGACAGCTTAAAGAAAATTGCAAAAGACACAGACACAGCCAACGAGAATGAGAGAGACATACATAAAAAGAGACACACACAGAGAGAGAGAGAGAGAGAGAGAGACGAGGAAATGGCAAACGTAGTTTCCAGTTTCCAACGGCCAACTCTCAACTCCCAACGTGGCATGTTATTTGCTTTTGTGTGCCATTTGAAAGTACAGCTCACAAAAAAACACTTAGAAGAGAGTAAAGACAGAAAATGAGACAGTTAGACAGACAGAGAAAGAGAGAGATACAGAGAGAGATAGACAGAGAGAAGTTGAACAAGTTGAACTTTAGTTGTGCGAAGCAAAAAAAAATAATAATAAGTGGCAAAAAAGTGCCAAGATACATGCTACAGCAACTCACACGCACACACACATGTATATATATATATATATATATATATAAATATATATATATATATACCCCACCTACAGCAGAAACCCCCCCTCCCCAACCAACCAAACTCAACAAAAGTAACTATGTTGGTTCAATAAAAACGATGGAAATGTTGCGATAACTCCCAAAACACAAACGCATCATTATCCATTTTCTATACGCGGATGTGGACAATGAATGAGTGAGTGAGATGGGAAATCGCAGATAGAGCGAGAAGGGAATATGCATTGCGAATTGGGACAAATCGGCAAATTCAGCCCCAAAAACATTATTCATTTCAGTGGCGCTTTATATTGATTTTCTTTAATTAAATAAATATGTGATGTATATTAAATAAACACCCAATACCCAAATAGTTATTAGATTCATTTACAAAAACTTACCTTAATATTAAAAAAATTTGATTGTGAATGATAAATTGTTGTTAATTTTATTCCATTATTTTGGTCTGATAAATCATGAACTGTGTTTTAACTCCACTTCAATATAATCTACTCTTTTCTGGGGCTAAACTTTTTGCTGTGATTGCGAGCTCGATTGTAGCTCAAATACGGATTTATATTCGGATGAGATATATATTATATGCCACGCCCTCTGCTGATTTGGTGGTCAACGAAGTAACGAGTACAGAGAGCCCTTCGTCTCCATGGGCTTTGCTCTTTGATTAATGATCGACTCTTGTCGCTGACGGTGCCATAAAGAGGATACTCGTCGCAAGAATCTATAAGAAATTTGTAACTAGTTTTTCAACTCCAAATGAATTGAGTTAAGCTGTATTTTTTCTCTGTTATATTTATTTTTGTTTTTTTCTTTTGTTTTTGTTGGTGGCATTGCAATTTCCTCGACATCTTGTCTCCCCACTCAATTAAGCGGGCGCGAAATAAATTTATCTAAATTATCGGCATTATCTGCGGCGCGTTATTAAAATCTAAGGCAGACGAGACTCCTTTGCTCTGCCATCTTCCATCTTCCATTTGGGGGGCATCTCTTCAACACCATCTCCCGTTTTCATTTTCATTTTCATTTTCGTGCCCATTCTCATTCTGATTCTTGTCATCAGCATCTTTCCGTTGTGGGCTTTTGCTTTTTAACGAGAAATTATGGTGGCATTGTTATTGTTATTGGTGTTGTTCTTGTCGTCGTCGTCATCTTCGTCGTCGTCGTTGTTGTTATTGCCATCAAAAGCCAAGAAGGATGAAGGATGCTGAGCACAAAGTCTACGTTGTGTGGGGGTGGCAGCTGCAAAAGGAAAATGCGCGTCTTTTATGACTTCCGTTTGTCTAAAATGGCGCAGAGGGGCCAAACAACGCCGAGTCCCAGCGGCGACTGCAGCTCAACATTTTTGACTCCATGCTCGAGTGCGTCGCCAGCCACTCTTGCCATCCCATTCTCCCCTCTCTTTCTCTCTTAGTCTGTGTATCTCTTTCAGCTGCACACCCACAATTGCAGGCGTCGCCAAGTTTTGTTTGGCTAAATAAAACTAACAAACAAAATTGTAATGAAAAGCACAATAAACTGTCAGTTTAAATATGAAAGACTCTCCCTGTCTCTCTCTATCTCTCTCTCTCTCTCTCTCTCTGTTCGCACCACCCATCCCTTTCACTCGCAGTCGACACTTCATTGTCGTGCCAACGCGGGCATCTTTAAACAGCAGCGAGTCAAGTGGCGTTTGCATTGAGGGAGTGCAGCTGCTAACTGGCAGGCGAGACCCACGCTGCGTATACGTAATGTGCACTTCAGCAATTGCTGCTGCCGCTGCTTCTGCCACTGCCTCCACTCTCCCCCCTCCCCTATGCATATGTGTGCAGAATGTCAGCTTGTCGCTACTTAGCGCAAGACAGTCCCAACGGCTGCCTATGACTGTTGCCAGCAACATCCTTGCAAAGGAGCAGGCCAACGGAGCAGCAGGACCAGGAAAAGTAAGGCCCAGCGAGAGAGGACTAACAAAGTTCAAATCGTTTAAGGGCATCGCAACTGCATGTATCTCTCTTCCTTTCCCCTTTATCTGGCTTGTTTCTCTCTCTCTCTCTCTCTCTCTCTCGCTCTCTCTCTTTCTATTACTCTTTCTCTTTGGCAGCAAATCAATAACTTTGCTTGCAATATGGCAAACGGTTAATTGTGGCAATTCCGCAGAAGACACAGCTGTTGTCAATTTGCTGAGCTTTAAGCAAAAGCTTTAAAGCTACACCAAACTTAAAGCTTCTATCTGGAATTAAACACATATCGTATAATAAAATACATTATAACTATTTAAGTCAACTATATAGCGTTCGTCTAAGTAAATTCAATTGAATTAAAAATTAAATTAAATTAAATTTTGTATATAAACCTAAAGAATAAAAGAACAAAAAAATATTAATAATAATAATCATAAATGCACCAAAAAAATTATTAATATAATAGCAAATATTTAAATAACGTAGCTAATTGAAATATGCAGTTAATTAGTATATACCGTATTTGTAAACTACCACTTCATTGAATTCATTACAATTTATATTTCGGCTAAAAGCTCATTAGCACAAAGAGCTTTAAAGCTCTACATTACTTTGCATTCTGATAAATTCGCTGACTGGCGAAAGTTGTCTGCGGCAACTTGTGGACGCTGAGGCAAGGTCAGTGGGGCACAGCGGCTGGGTGACTGGTCAGTTGGGTGGTTGGGTCTTTGGTGGGTTGTGGCCGTGGCTGTGTCTGCGACGCAATGTGCAAATAAAAATAAGTTAAAATGCTATAAGTATAATAACAATAACAATAGATGTAATGGGGGCACAGGATGTGCACCGCTTGCTGCGGCTTTGGCTTTGTTTCTGCTTCTTTGTTTGTGGGCTGTGTGGGCGATGTGGGCGTGGCTGGGCAAACGGGCAGCATGTCTGGGACGCGTTGCATGTCGCTTGACTCCAAATAATTAAATAGCGCCAACAAAAAGAACAGCTATGAGAAAAACTTGGAATTGAGAAAAATATGTACGAACTAAACATGAAAATGAAAAATAATGGGATTAAAAAAGAGTTTTGCAACATTCAACACATACACATGCAAACACATATGTGTGTGTGTGTGTGTGTGTGTGTGTGTGTATTTGTGGAACAGGAAATGCGACACTGTGCAACACTGTCGCAAAACGTAGAATTCAACAGAGCTTTGTTTAATGCGAAACTCATTTTAGAGCTCATTATTTAGCGGAGTTTTAGTGAGTTATAAACTTGATAGCGAGAAGTGAGGGAGGCGAAATTTGCCAATTATTTCACTCATTAAAATTATCCAATTACGGCAAAAATGTACAAAAAATGTAAGGCAATTGCGATATTTACGTTTATAAAAATTCATAAACTAACTTTATCTTCATATTTAGACTGCAGCTTGTTTATCGAACTGAAGTCGAACTAAGCGTAATTAAAATCAAAAAAAAAAATGTAAGTAAATAAATAAAATTGAACTCTTTAAATTCTCGACTGTGTGACTTCAACAAACTGTTGGCAAAGTGTTTAGCATTTTCGTTGTTTGCCATAAAATATCTGGTAAATATTGTCATGTTCTTTGGCATGTTCGTTGGGTGTTGTAAGCATATCAAGTTTGTTGCTTCTATAGTGTCTGTGATGCTGTTGCTGTTGCAGTTTTTAGTGTATCAATTAAAATGTTTGTGAGTTTTAGTGGTTTCTCTTGGCACGACAATGTTGCCCGAATAAATTACAAAATGCATCACCAACAGCATATACCAGCTACACTTCTCTCTCTCTCTCTGTCTCTCTCTGTCTCTCTGTCTTTCTCTTTTTGCCTCAGTGCGGCTATAAATCTGAACGCCTCAGTCTCGGCTCATTTGCAGCAGTAAATGTTCGAAAACCAAGAGCAATTAAAAATGGCAAATGCCGAAGCACATAAAAATGCTGCCTGCAGTTGGGCTAAGACCACTTTGCCAGACCACGTTTCCCAATGGAGAATGTTGCCTGATTGGTGACACACACACACACACACACTCACTCACCCATACACCTACACATCCACATACATATGTACATATGTATGTACATATCTGCTATGTTACATGCATCTGTTAACACTCTCAAGGCATTTGAACAACTCTGTTGCCCTCTTGCAAGTGCTTCGTAAAATCCGATAAAAATCAAATAAGAAAGTGACATAATGCACAAAGTAGAGCGGTAAAGGATAAGACACTCCTTTACTAGCATTAGAGTCTAGAAAATTGTTTCAATTTTTATAGTGTATAAGGAGTGGCATCCACACTTACACATACCCCCTTGAGAAAATCAGCAACAATCGAAAAGTTTTCCATCGCAATTGTTTGACGATCGAATCAATTAGTCATAACCATAGTTTTGATTTTTATTTGACGTGTTTCTCGCGAATATTTCCCGAGATATCGCCAAAACTATGTCAGAAATAGACCGAAAATTACAATTCTCCAAAAATCAAGCTAAAAATGACCGGATTTTCATGAAATTTGGCGTTATGGTAATGATTATGATATCAGATCAATTCTGTATCCAAAGTTTTGTAAAAATCATATTTTTAAAATTTTCGAATTATTTTGACCGTTTTTGCATACTAACCCCTTAACAAAGTCATTAAAAATCAAAAAGAATTTCGATTCCAATTTTTTGACTCCAATCGATTTTGATGCGTTTCTGATGAGTATTTACCGAAATTTCGCCAAAAACATGCTAGAGAGTGACCCATAATCACAATTTTCCCTAAATCGCATTGAGCTAAATTTTAAACTACCACAATTTAGCCAAAAATGATCCGATTTTAGAAATTTAGCAATTTGGAAGTTCAGTTCAATTCCACACTCAAAATTGTTGTAATATCGCAATTTAAAATTTTTAAACTTTTTTGTCCAGATTTGCATAGTAACCCCCTGACAAAGCCATGAAAAAAAATACCAAAAGAATTTCGAACCCAATTTTTTGATTCAAATTGATTCTTGGGCTCATTACTAGCATATTGCTTTTAGTTTGAGCTGTTTCTGACAATTATTTTCTGAGATATAGACAAAAACGGGGCTGGAAATGGACCAACATAGTTATTTTCGCAGTATGGGATTCCTTCGAGCTATCAACTTGCATAATTTCCCCAAAAATCATTCGATTTTCACGAAATTTAAAGTTTTGAATTTGTACTTAATCTTTATTAAATTTTGGATTGAAATTTATCTGAATATTGCCAAATTAGGTTTTTAAAATATTTAATTCTGTGTGCGTATTTCTCGAGATATGCCCAAAAATCTGCTTTAGGTATATCAAATATTAGCAGTAAACAGTTATACAATCTGCATCTCTTTCTAATTTATAATAGAATCCAAACTTGTTGTTGTCAATTCTTAAATACTACATATTTTGTCATGCTTAATTTTTGCCATGCCACGCCTCTCTAACCTCTTCGCCCACCATAATTTTGCCCACTCTAGTTACGGAAAACAAACGCAAACCGCCGCAAAGCGATTAAAATTCAACACAACAATTTACTCAATTTATGAGCAACATAACTCTGAGACTCTATTAAAAGGCACAAGACTTGAGTTGAAGAGGGGGCGTGACCGAGAGAGAGAGAGAGAGAGAGAGAGAGAGAGGGGCAGAGGAAGAGGAAGTGAGGAATGGAGATACGAGATTGAAAGAGAAAAGATGCTTGATTATTTGACTGTTGCCATGGGCATTCATTCGAGTCAGAAATCGGCTCATAACTTGCCCCGCCCTCACCATATCGGAGACTATATGCCACGCCCACAAACCCCTCACCACTCACCTCATGCCACATGCCACTCGCCCATGGCCAATCCAGGCAAGCTGAAGAGTGTTATAAAACCAAATGATTCTATTAAAATGAGATTTGTGCCATTCATGCGTAAATCAATCTGCTTTCATGTTTCTTTCTGTTGTTTGTTGTTAACATTCCCTCTCTCTCTCTCTCTCTCTCTCTCTCTCTCCCCGTCACTCTCCCTTTCACTCTCTCTGTCTCTCAGTTAAATCATAAATTATTTTTGCCTACCTTGTTGCCAAACGAAATTTGTTGAAGGCAACAATAAAATATTCATTGCTTGTTTATTGAATGTAATTTAACAACAGTTAACCCTCTCCTGCCTCCCCAATACCTTCTCCACCAGCCGCTTGTCCAATCGGCGTATAAAAAAGGGGGTTCAGCGGAAAGAGATGGGAAGGGGGGTGGGTGGGTGCCACAACGGATATGCATAATGTGCGGAGAGTGACGAGAAGAGAAGCCCCAAAGCTGCCACCAAAAGGGATCTATTACGTGGTATTTAATCAGATTTTTTACGAGCGACCGACAATAAAAATGTAAATAGACACGAAAGGATTGCCCATTGCCCATTTGGCCATTTGGCCATTTACCCATTTTTGGCCAAATCGAGAGTCTGCTCTCTTGCCTCAAAAGCGTTTTATATTGCCGCTGCTGCTGCTGCCTCCTCCACTTGGTGTCACTGTTGCTGCGGCAACTCCTAGTTTAGGATCCAAGTATCCGACTGACGGTCTAAGTGGCAGCAGAACCACATCCAGATTCAGGCTACTAAAGTTTTCTGCTACGTTTAACGTTTCCCCAGCTACAACTCAACTTTCCTCTCTTTCTTCTTTTCCTTCTCTTTCTCTTTCTCCTTCTCCTTCTGCTTCTTCTTCTACTTCTTCTCTTAGTCATTGCTGTTGTGTTGTTTGTTTGCTGCTTAAGCGCTTCATTTTCCGCTGGTTCCGCCTTTATGGCATATGCCATCGATGGCTATAAAAAATATTGTTTTATGAATGGCCAACGCCACCCCCACCCCCACTCACCATACTCACCATACCCACCAGACTAGGTGGTGGTTGGTGGGGGGTGTGCGTAAAGTGAAGCTAAGTGAATCTGGCAAAAAATAATAATAAATTCGTTGATAAACGCAATCAGTTGTGTCTGTATTTTTTGTGTTATTATTTATATATATTTAACTCAACTCAATTACGCGCAAGTTTCAATATGCTAAACAAATCGTTTGCCCATTTATCTCTCTCTATCCCTCTCTATATATATGTATCTCTCTGTCTCTCTCGCAACGTGTAGCTGACAATTTGGAAACTGTCACTTGTCTGGCTGCCAGCTCAACTTGACAAATAATTAATTTTGGCAGTCTCAAAACAGTAACAAGTCTAGAGAGGGACAGCAAAATATGCAAAGAGAAAGAGAGAGAGAGAGAGAGCATAAAACTGCTTGCTCTCTCTCTCCCTCTTTCTCTCTCTGTTGCCTTATTGGCTTGTTGCGTATGAAGGCTGTCAGGCTCAGGCTTGAGGTGCCTTCCTAACTTGGCCAAAATGAATTGAAGTGAAGTTACCTTTCAGTTTGCATATCGTCAAACATTATTAATTAATTTCCAGCCAAAAAACTCTTTGTTAACTTATTTACCTAAACTTTCCCTCTCTCTCTCTCTCTCTCTCTGTGTGTTTCTCTCTATATATCTGTCTCTATCTCTGCCACCATTTACATTGACGCAATTAACACATTTCTCTCTGAGCATTATTTATGGAATTTCAATTAACTTGAATTGCCAATTGGCAATTGCCAAGTTATTAGCCTTTTCTGCCCATTGACTACTTAAATATTTATTGCTTTCTCCAACTCAACTCAACTCACATCCCCAATCCCCCCCTTTACCCTTTCTCTCTATCTATTGTTGGGCTAATAAGTTCTTAACAATTGTTGAAATTTAGTTCAAGTTGATTGAAGGTAAATCTCGGCAGTAAGTTAGCGGATTACGCTACTCTAAATTAATGATAATAATTGAAATTCTTTTTAATATTAATAAAAAAAATAAATATTGATATATGTAAAAAACAAAACTGTTTTAAAGCGAGTCTCTTCACAGCTGCATATGCTCGACTGTAGGTTGCTAGCAATTTGTATTCAATACGGCTTCGATTAATCATTTCGCTGCTCTAAGAATTCTGACACAACTTTATTTGACAAGTTTCTCTTTCTATCTTTCTCACTGTCTCTGCCTTTGCATATACCTTTCTCTTTCTTCTGCTGAAGATAAATAAAATTCTGGGCTGCTTCAAGCCAATAAAACAGAAAGCACCGTGACTAACCGTATTCACATTCTTATTAGCCATGTGCGAGTTCTGCGATTTTCCAACACTACCCCTCCTCCGCTCTATCCTTCACCGTGTCAATCTCTAGCTCTCTCTCTCTATATATGTATCATTTTTTTGTGAAATTTTTGTGTTGGCAGCGCTGAAAATAAAATAGAAAATAATACGAAACATAAATATAAGTGTAACATTTCGTGTGGCACATTTCGTTGTCCTGTAGCCTTGTTATCACTTTGATTGCTACGTGTTGGTGGCCCCTGGCTTCCCTTCCAGCCAGCAAGCATCCCGCAGCTTGTAAACCTCTATCTCTTCTCCACTCTCTAGCTGCGGCAAGGAGCAGAACAGGTCCTGGTCCTGGTTCTGGACCAGCAGCAGCAGCATCGCATGCAGGCAAATTGGATTTTCATGCATACTTGGTCACACGCGTACTCCAGCGACTGGCCAGAGATAGAGAGAGGAGGAGAGAGAAAGAGTAAGAGAGAGAGAGAGAGAGAGAGCGGAGGACAAAGGATGTTGAGTGTGGCGGTGACATCTTTCGAGGGCCAAGCCCTTGGCCAAAGCCAAAGCCAAAGTCAGCGAGGCAACTCTTCTCGCCTTGTGCTAAACGTTGTTATCTGTCT
This sequence comes from Drosophila quadrilineata, assembly GCA_018150725.1. Taxonomy (NCBI): domain Eukaryota; kingdom Metazoa; phylum Arthropoda; class Insecta; order Diptera; family Drosophilidae; genus Drosophila; species Drosophila quadrilineata. Next base: position 5,275,510 of record JAECWN010000432.1, read on the forward strand.
TCTCTCTTTCTGTCTCTCTCTCTCTCTCTCTCTCGCTCTCTATCTGCCTTTTTCTTTGTTTTTGTCTGTCTGTGTCTGTCGCCTGCTGCTTTGCCTTGTGTTTTATTTCCTCGTTCTGTGCTCGTTTGTGCGTTCGATTTGCTTTTGTTGCTGTTGCCCCGGCATAAATTTATTATAAAATAATTTGCATAATTCGTTATTACTCAGCATAAACAAAGTGAAATTAAGACGATTTCTTTTATGCCCCATCTCTCTCAGCACTGTTAATGCCATTGTCTCTCTCTTTCTCTCTTTCTGTTTCTCCCCCACTCCATAGTTCCCTCTCTCTGTATCGCTATTTGGCTGCGTATCTGTGAGTATCTTTTGTATCTTTGTATCTGCTTATTTTGTCAATGTCATTTGCCTAAGCACACCAGTCAAAGACACACTCAACTCTCTCCATCTCTCTCTATCTCTCTCTCACTCTCTATCTCCCTCTCACGTTCGCTCTATCTGTTTCTCTCAATCACTTCGATTGTCATTTCACCACCTGCCGCCCACTCGCTGCTCTTTCTCACTCTCACCCTCTCTCTCTCTCTTTCTCTCTCTCTGACTATCTCTTTCTGCAGCCCATTCAGGTGAATACAGCTGTGCCCATTTCGGATTTGGGTCTCCGTGTCTTTCGTTTGCCGTATTCAGTTCTCCGTATTCCGTTATACGTATTGCGGGGCTCAGCGGACAGCTAAAGCTATTTGCTTGAGCCTTGCTTAATATTTATGATCAACCCTATTGTAAATCTATTTACAACAATCCAAAACAATCCGAAAAACAAACGAGCTCTGCTATGCTGGCAATGGCAAATTGGGAAATGGGGAATGGGAAAATGGGAAATGGAAAAATGGGAAAGCTGTGAAACAACCTTACGATAATCAGCTCAATTTGCCAACATTTCCATGCAGAAGTAAATTGCATTGTCATTCGATTATCTGACGAGCCGCAGTCGATGAGGCTTAATTTACTTATCGATTATATATCGAATAATGCTGTTAGTTAATCTGTTTGTCAATGATTTTCAATGGAAGGAAGATCTTTTTGAATATATTAATATAGTATTAGTTTTATTAATATTTCTATCGGTATTCGACCATTCATCGAAAGATATGCCACATAATATTTCGAATAACGCTTTTTATTTTTAATTGCAATATTTCTTTTATCGATTCAGTATGCGATTAGTTATCGATAGATACTCCACTAAAAATATCGAAGAACACCATCACTTATTTCTAATGCAAGTAAATATATATATATATCTTTTTTTAAATATTTTCTCAGTCGAAACATGATTCGGTAATCGCTTTAGTAATCGATTATTTATCGATAGACATGCCACTACACAGTTTTCTTGGCCCTTGTTTTTCCAGCCGAAGATTTGACCTTGTCCTACATGAGTTGAGACTAGTTCGCTTACACACACAGCCACACACACCGACACTCTCACAGGTACACCAACACACAGACACACTTCCATACACATATTCACACAAACACACATACATAGAATTTATACATATGTACATATGTATGTATAAACGATTTGTAGCTTTTGAACTCAAACTGAGTTTACTTTTCAATTTGATTGGGTTGTCTAAGCAAATAACGTAGCTAGGTAGCATAGAAACATAAACAAATGGTTCAACATACACTTCACACACGCACCCACACACAAACTCACACACACAAACACATTGTCACACATACAGAGTGTCCTGTGTCCTGCTGCCACCTTCATACGTATACATACATATATGTATGGATGGAGCTCTATTTATTATGGCAGTAAGTAAATGTTATTCCCGTTAACTTGTACAAATATCACACACACTCTCCCACACACACACACACACACACACACACATTTAGTTGGACAGACCACTTGCGCCCATCAGACAAAGTGCGTGGGCGTGGACATTGCTGCTGCTGTTGGCAGTCTCAACTCCCCGACATGCTCCTATATATACTATATATTATCTTATTTATTGCCTGCAGCTTACCTTTGCACTTCACTCGGATATAAAGCATAAGCAGAGAGAACAAGAAAGAGACAGAGAGAGAGAGAGAGAGAGAGAAAGAGAAAGAGAGAATGAGAGCGAATGTTTCTTTTCAAGTTCAATGTGCCTCGAGTGCCATAAAACTGCTCTTTAATCAGCATTCGAGGGCCCCCACAAAAAACTGAGCAACAACTGCGATTCTCATATACATACATCTACTATATACAAAATACAAATACATATGTTTGTACTCATATACATACATACATATTTACATATATACATTTATAGTTACAACTGAATTGTGTGCGGACGTCGAGCCAAAAGCAATTTGTAGCTGAGCCTTTGAGCATGATGATAATGCCTCATTGCATTAAGCGAAATTTTACACTGCACAAAAGAAAAGTTGAAAATTTTGGAACTGCCGAAAATCAACCAAAAGTAATGAGTGAAAAATTACGATTTAAGAGTAGAATGTGTTATTTTATATTATTTTATTTATAAATATATAATCATGAAATTGTAATTTTTCTTATAATAATCATATATGTATGTCTAACATGAATACATATTATTATTATATGTTTAATTTTATTATTTTAATTATAATTTTAATGCGAATTCCCGCACTAGTTCCAAAAGACATTGAACTAGTTCGCCACTGCACAGTGTTCATTTGAATCAGTTTACGAAAACATAAGGATAATAACGTCTGACCAACTGCAGCATAAGTCCTGCGTATATATGTATGTATTTCTCCAGCACACAAACACACACACACACACATATACAGTTGCCAATACAACCACACACACAAAAACGCACACACATATGTATGTATATGTGCGCACACACATACAAATACATAAGTCGTTTGCTAACTAAGCTGAGATGCTTGAAATGTTTTTCACTTATTTATGACTGTAAAATTCTCCCAATCCGCAAAGTGAACTACGCAAGAAAAACGCAAGTGAGAGAGAGAGAGAAAAAGAGAGAGAGAGAGAAAGGAATGCAGAGTAGCCGAAAAGAAAACAGATAGGATACGAGAGAGAGAGAGAGAGAAAGAGATGGAGAGGGAGACAGCAGCTGGGGCAGTTTGTATAATATTTTTGGCATTCATTTCAATTTGTTGTGCGCTGTGTTGTTTTGTATGTTTTTGCCTTATTTAATTACACATAATTTGCTCTGCTACTGCATACGTGTCGGTGTGTGTGTGTGTGTGTGTGTGGTATAAATATGCCAGCAATTTTGTTGCATACTTGTTGGGGCTGACATGAGCATCAACTCAACTCCTCAACTCTGACTCTGACTCCTTTTTTGGACATGACTTCGGCAACAGCTTCAGCTTCTTGCTGCCCGAGCGGCAGAGCGTGCGAAATTAGCTAACACACTTATACACGCACACACACAAACACACACACACACTCAATTTTATATACCCCCCCTCCCACCATATACACACACACACAGACACATGCTCGAGTGCGCTCATTAGGCACAATGCTGTTACTTTCATGGTGCTTGAGTGGCGTCGACATTGGCATTCGTCGCTTCCGCCTCTTTTGACTTACACTTTCCACTCAAAAGTGCTCACACACACACACACACACACACATAAATACACATTTAACAATTTACAGATGTGTGTGTATGTTTATATGTTGTCGACTGTCGGTTATTTCATTTCACATCATTTTTTTATTTTTATTTGTCTGCTTTCATTTTTGTTTGGAGCACGCAATGTTTTTGCATACTTTGCACACTGCCTACAAATTTTCGACGCTTTGTCCTTGTCTTTATTAAAACTTGTGAAAAGTTGCCACGCCCACACCCAAACACATTCACACGCACGCACACGCATACACATATATAAAAATATAACATATAACTGGTAACAAGCAAGAGCAGACAGAGATAGAGATACAGATAGATAGAGAGAGAGATACACAATCTAACCATTAATGTTTATTCTCTTATTTTTTTATTTATTTATTTTTTTTTTGGGCGCTTCTTGTTTCTATTTGCTTGTCTGTTATTTGCCTTGCCTTTGGTTGCGGCCTACACCCGTTTGCCTGCGAGCTGAACCCACACACCCCTCTCTCTCACTCTCGTCATTCTCTCTCTCGTTGTTCTCTCTCTCTCTCTCTCTCTCTCTCTCTCTCTCTGTGTGTGTGCCTTCTATTTAGAGCCTTCTTTTGCCAGTGGCCTTTGTCCTTGCTCTTAGCTGAGGGCGCGTTGTTGACCCATTGCCGGCCTTGTCTTTCAACTTGACTTTCTGTGGTTGCAACTGCAACGGCACCTGCAACTTCAATGCTTCCATGCATCTCGTATTCATGGCAACATGTGCACAACCAACACACACACACACACTCACACAACCAACACACATAGCCACAGTTTGGCGAGTGGACGCTGCGTTTTTTTTGCTTGCAGCTTTTATTTTTCTTTTATTTTTTTGTTGTTTTTTTTGCTGTTTTCTGTTTTGCTTGTAAGGCTTGAGGCACATTGGTACACACACACACTTACAGTCACACACACACACACACACACACACATACACATACATTGACACGCATTGTAGCACTTTTGAACTTTTGATTTTTCTTTTGTGGCGCTGTTTGCGGTGCGCTCTTGTCTTTGATTTCCATTTTGCTGCGCTCAACGCTGCTCTCTCTATCACTGTCTCTTTCTCTCTCTCTCTCCTCCTCTCTCTCTTTCACTCTTATCCAGCCGCCGGCTACAAACTGGGCTCGTAACGAGACCCAGTGTAACCAGCGACTGAGACGCAGTCAGAGACGGTGAAACATGCTATGTAGACCCGTTTTCATTTTCATTTTCATTTTCATTTTCGTTTTTCTTTCATTTCGTTTTCTCCTTATTTTTTTTCCCTTTTTTTCATTGTTTTGTTTTGTTTTGTTTTTTTTTAACCTTTATTACTTTTTAGCCAAAAGGCAGTTGGCTTTGCTTTAATGAGCACAATTTTATTAGCTGCTTTAACATTTTTCTTTAGCTTTTGCATTGCTTATACTTCTTTTAGCAACCCCTGCCCATACACCACCCTCGGCAACAACCCTTGACGAACCCCCGCTGGTATTGGAACCACTTTTGATTTTCCGTTTTATGTACAAACGAATTTTCAACTTTGTTTTAAAATTGTTGGCATATTTGCTTTATGAGTGCGACTTCTCTGCCGCCTCCCGCCACTCCCACGCTCCAGTTATAATAATAAAGCTGACCAATGCACAAACACAAACACAAACACACACACTCACACATAATCACACTAACACACTCAGATTGAGGTTCAGAGTTGAGCCGCATCATGTTTGTCGAAATGTGACCCGGAGCAAGAACAGTTTCTGATTAATGTTCAGTTTTCGGGGGCCATGTTCGGATGCTGTTTGGCCCGGCACGACTTGTAGTTCTCATATTACGCATACGCCACGTGGTGCCCGAAGATTGGGTGCAACAAACGTCAGCAGCAGCAGTTACTAAGCAGCCATATCTATTGAGATATACGGATAATCTAGGCATATACATCAAGAGCTTAAAGCTCTCCATTTCTCTGTCTGTATCTCTAACTTGCTCTCTTTTTTCGTGTTGTTAGCTGCTCTAATCTGTAATAGAGAAATATAGTAAGTTAAGGTCCTAAGCTACACATGGACAGCATGATATCATAATGATATCATAGCTGACGGGCGGACGTTGATTACACTAAACTTGGCCAAGTTTCAAGGCCATCCATAGCTTAGCCTGAGCATGATGCTGATGCTGAAAGCTGTTTACTTTTTGCCTACTTTTAGGCGCATTATGATTTTAAACGCGCATTCTTCCTCATTCTATTAATTTCTCTCTCTTTCTGTGCGCTTTTCTTTGTGCTGTGTTAGCATAAAGTTGCCACTCCACGTTTCCTTCCTTCCTTCTTTGCTCTTCCTCGCAGCTCGTCCATTTCTTCGTCTCCAACTACGTTCCATGCTCGTTTTATGAAAACTGCTCTGTAGAATTAGTGTAAATTGCAAAAGTTCTTTTTTCTTCTCCAACTTGCTCTCTCTCTTTCTTCTGTCTCTATCTCTGTTATTCATTTGTAGTCCGCTTTTGGCTGTGCTTCTGCTTAACTGCGTTTAGTTTGAGGTTCTTGCGGTTGCCATTCGCCTCACTTATTATTAACGTCATGGTCAGGGCGCTGATGTTCATAACTCGCAAGGGACATCCACAAAATATATTGAAAGACAGAGACAGAGAACGAGAGAAGGAGAGTGAGAGATGTAGACATTTGACAAGCTTTCTAATTTGTTTTTAATTTTCAGTTTCGCCGTTTCTACTTTTCTGCCCGTCGCACGCATTATAACTCTGTTCGCACGGCACCTTTTTCCATCTGCCTAGCTGCCCCTCTGCCCCTCCTGCTTCCTGATCCCCTCTGTGACAATCCACCCCTCAGCTTTGTCATAGAGGCTAAAAAGCTGCCGCTGTCTGCCGCTATGTGGCATATTAATGAGCTCGTCTTTAACACGCTTTTGAATTAGTTGCCAGCCACGTTTGTCGTTTTCACCTTGCCACCAACTAGGCCTCGGTTGCGACCTGTCTAAAGGGGATGCAGTGGTGGTGTGGGGGGGGGGGGGATAAAAACTTTCATTTCGCTGCCTTTTACGGGACTCAACTTAGCTGAACCCCAACCCAACTCAAGAGGCAGACAACTCTGAGCCGCGCTCCAGTTGAGGCGACATCAGTCAGTCGCCATTTTAGCCGCCCAACCAGAGACACTTGCGGTTAGGTGAGGTTAGGTTCGTTGAAGCCGCCATTTTAATTTATCCCAAGTTTTAACGCCGCCATTTGCCATTCGCCAGTTTCGCCACGTGTTTCTCCATTCTTCTTCTTGTATCTCTTGCCGTTGTGGTTGTTGTTGTGGGTGATGTTGCTGTTGCTGATGATGATGATGATGCTGCCGTTGTTATTGCCTCCACTTTGAGTTGAAGGAACAACTTACTCAAGTTCACAGTTCTTGTTGCTGCTGTCCATCCGTCTTGGGCCTTTGCTTTGCCTTTGGCATTGGCTTTGGTTTTGCTTTTGGCCGTTGCCGCTGCTCATTTTGCGCCTAATTTCCGTTATAATTTGCTTCGTTTTATTCAAAACCTTTTTGGCTTCATTTCGCCTTTTGGCCACGTCCTTGCACGAGACGCGCCTGGCATACTTTACTTGTCTGTCACACACACACACACACACACACACACACAACATCACCGACATTGCCATCATAACAATTAGGTATCGTTGCCCTCTAACTACATCTCTCTCTCTCTCTCTCTCTCTCTATCTATAGCTATCTCTCTCTCACTTTGTCTCTCCCACTCTTTTTCCTTCACTGTATCTCTCACTCTCTTTGTTCTATCAGCATCTATTGCCTCACTCCCGGTGAGCTTATGAGCCTGCGTTATCCTTTCAACTTTGGAAAAAGAAACTGCTGGCTGCTGCTCGTCTAACTAGCTGCCACTCTGCCACTACCACTATCTCTCTTTCTCCCTTTCTCTCTCTCTCTCTCTATCTCTCTGTCCCTCTTCTTCTCTCTCTCTCTCTCTCTTTCTATGTGCTCCTCTCCCTTACGCTCTTTCAGTTTTGCGCTTTCATTTGATTGTTGTTTTTTGTTGTTGTTCATCAACATGCTGACGTCGGCATACACACACAAACACACACACACATTACCAGGACCTCATATGTGTGTTTGCGTAAAAATTTCATACGCCAGCAGAAAATCATTCGCGCGTGTTCCTTTTTGGCCAGGATCCAGTGTGTCCTGGGCGGAGGTATGTGGAATCAGTCCACCTACAGCAAATCTACCATGCTGGATGTCCAGTCAAGTCGACAGCCTTTGACAAATTGACCCGTCCGCATGCCTCACCCCTCTCCCTCTCTGACAATCTCTCTCTTTGCCCTATCTTTCTCTCTCTCTCCCTCTCCATGTATCTCTTATATTCTCGACATATTCTAACAAAGCTCTCGCCTTAATATAGTTGCCTAATTATGTGGCATAAATATTTTGTGAATTTCCATAAATTTATTCATTATAACTTTAATTAAATTAAATGAAATTTTTTTCTAATTTCTGCTAATTAATTTTCATCTTAATTTTGTTACTTTCACCATCTCTTTCATTGCTTTGTGGTTTCATAATTATTTATAACTTACTGCAGCCATTGATTCATTTCACTCAACTACTAAATTGCATTGTGACATTTCATTAACTGCAAAATTCATTCGTTAAAATCAAAGTCAGAATTAAGATCTTTTAATTAATTTTCAGTCTCATTTCTAATTAAACTGAAATTCAAATCATATGCAGAGTGGGTTTGAGTCGCAAATATGGTAAAAAGACTTAACAAAAGACCAATAAGCTGCTCTCTGCTTATAAGCAGTTCTCAATTAGTTGAAAAGTTCAAAGTGTGTGTTTCATAGAGTCCATTTGTTTGCTGATGAATGGCATATTGATTGAATTTAATATTGGCCATGGCCAAAAAACAATTCATGCAAAATATTATGAATTCATTTAAAGCAGACTCTGTGTTCTTTGGACCCAGAATGTGTTGCCACAAATATGAAAAGCGAGTCGAGTTGAATTGAATTTGTTGGACAGTGTTTTATGTCTGTCATTTTGACTTTGGTCCTTTGCACTTGGCTTTCCATTTGCTGGCTCTGAATTTGCAATTAAAAAGTATTAAATAACCAATAGATGGCTTTTTTCACATGAATCATTTAGCCATGTAGTACCTACGTAGGTAGATATATCATAGAGCCTAAGCTTTATAAATAAACTATACTGATGTGTGACTGAAAGAGACAGAGACAGAATGATTGAGAGAGAGAAAGAGAGACAGTCATCTCATCTGGCTTAGATGAACCTACGCAGGACAATAGTCGGAGGACAGGTCCTTAAATATGTTCATCGTTCTGTCAGCTGTCATCTCTTGTAAATATTTTCAACCTTTGGCTTTGCTTTGTTGTCAATTTGCTCCCTATTCTGTCTCTCTGTCTCTCCGTCTGTCTGTTTGTCTATTGCTGTGGGTCGTCAGCGTTTTTCTGTTTTTGTCGACATATCAAAAGTTGGGGGGATAAACGGCGAACTGCGCCATGATATTTCGAGTCTCGTCGCTTGGGGAAACTCTAATGTCGCTGAAACTAATCAGAAAATGTGTTGCTGCTGCTCTTCCTCTTTCGCTCGTTATCATTGCTGTTGTTGTTGTTGTACTTCGATATAACGACCAAAAACGGAAGACAAACAGACAGACAGAGTGTGTGAGAGAGAGAGAGAGAGAGATAGAGAGAGAAAGTGGGTGAGTGGGGAAGCGACAAAGTTGCCTAAGTATTTGTGTGCATACATATGTAATTTAGTTTTGTTATTGTTGCCTGTTCATTGCACGCCATTTTCATTTTCATTTTCTTACTGATTTTGATTTCCATGTCGAGAGTTGAGTTTTTTCTTTCACTTTGTTTCCCTTTTATTCTTTTCAACACAAATACAATCCCATTTGGGTTTCTCTCTCTCTCTCTCTCTCTCTCTCTTCCCTTCCTCTCTTTCAGTCTGTGCCCCTCTGCTTCTTAGTATTGCCGCTTCCTTTAGTATTGCCTTTCGGATTTGGTTCCTTGCACCCTTTTTGAAGAGCAATGCAAAATATTGACTGACATTGATTATGCTCTCTTTCCCAGTCATCTCTTTTCCCTCTGTCTTTGTGTGCGTGTGTGTGTGTGTGTTTGTTTGTAAATGTGCTACATATTTGAATATATGTATGCATGGATGTGTTAAAAAAAAGGGGCTTTTGGCCCCTGAAGTTGCCAGCAGACACAGTTTTTCTATTATGCTGTGATATGGTATGTCCTGTCTAACTGTCTGCGACTGTCTATCTCCACCTCTTTCATTCTCTCTTTGAGTCTCTCCTCTCGCTCTCTCTTTCACTCTGTCTCTCTCTCTCTTTCTCTGTCTATCTGCGTCTGTCTGGCTGTCGAGAGTTGTCATCGTCGCCGTCTTGCTTGACGTCCTGGTCGTTGTCTTTTTGGAATACCCATATGCAGACAGGCAACAGCAGGCAATGTCCTCGATTCTCAGTTCTCTGTGCCCTGTTCTCAGTTCTCTCGGTGTAAACAGCGCTGGCTGCTGGCTCTCGTCTCCTGGCTCTGTCCGGTTAAGTTTTGGCAGTCAAGGACTTTGTTGTTGAAATGTTGATTTCTGTTGATTTGGCTTAGTGGCTGCCACTCACATCACAGCACATCACAATGGACTGTCTGCCTCTGCACATGTATGTCTGTATATGTGTGTATGTATGTGTGTTGTGGCAGGAGTGTGAGATGGTGACTGCTCTGTTACCACAATGCGTGCCCAATGGCCAACATGGGCTAACAAATTTTGTAAAAGCAACTAAACTGCTGATGAAATGGATTGTCATGTGCGTTTCAATTTCCGCCAATGACATTTCCCACACACACACACACATACACTCACACATACATTGAGTCGCATTGTGGCTACGTGTCAGTGTGTGTTTGTGTGTGGAAAAAGTTTGCACAAAGTTTTGCGCCTCTTTCTCTTTGTATGTCTCCATCACTTCGTATGTCGGAGTGTGGAAATTAAGTGCTGCTGCAGGGCGTTAAGCCGCGAGTGTATTTGGGCGTGGTTGCCTGTTTACCTTGCGAGAAATTGCATAAATTCATTCAACGTCCAAAAAATGGATTAAATTTTGTTTTTTTTTTTTTTATTAAACTACATTTGATTCTTGGACTCATAACTAGCATATTGATTTTTATTTGAGGTGATTCTGATGAGTATTTCTCGAAATATGTGAAAAAATATATCAAAAAGTTATTAAAATTCGCACTTTCTTAAAAATGACTTCTTTCCCATCTCTGCAGTGCCATAACTTTGATTAAATTTGGATTTTTGGAAATGATTTTGATATCAATTGAATTCTGCGTTCAAAATTTTTTCAAATTCGTATTTTTAAATATTTCGACTGCTTTGACCAGAAAATATCGAAAAGTTTGTCGATCTCAATTTTTTGACTGAGAATGATTCTAGAACTCATCACTAGGATATTTCTTTTGATTTGAGCTAATTTTGTTATGTATTTCCCGAGATATGGTGAAAATGGTTGCAAAAAATGTGTTTCAAATCTGCAATGGAATTAATGAATTTTAAGCTGTGATTCAAGTGATATATTGTCAAAGTCTTAGTTGATTAATCCATGAATAGTTTCTGATACTTTGTTTGATATTCACTTTGATAGCAACTTAGTTATTCACTTTGATATGCAGACTGCCACTCCATCTGATATTCAAGCTTATAATCATACCTCATCTTCTCTCACCAGTGCAGCATTGTGGCATATACTCACATTCAGACTTACACTCATATCCTCATATTCGAATTTCGATTCATTCTCTTGCTCGAACTTTAAGCTTATGTTCATATTAATTCCGGGGAATGATAATGGAGTTGGCAAAGTTGGGCAAAAATATACATAAATGAGTTGGCATTATCTGACATTGAGCAGCGACAATGTTGCCACAAAATGTTGCACACACTCATCCGCAACAACATAATCAACAACAACAACTACAATAAATACTCTTATCTACGACTAGTCAACATTTACTCACAAGGACATTCGCCAGCGGAATGGCGTCTGAGTTCTTGACTCGACAAAACTCGTCTCAAGTCGTAGCTGGGAAAGAAACTTTCGATGTACTTTTGCACTTGAAATGACCAGGATGAGGCCAAGGATGTAAGTGTCACGCAGAGGAGCAAAGGATGTGGCTGAACCATTTAGACAACTTAAAGAGATGTCCAACTATTTGGTTTATGGAAATTGTATGCAGTCAGCGATATGATTCCAGTTGAGGTGAAGCCATGCTGATGATGACCTCCAGTCGTCGACTGACGGAGGCTTCTCATCGAAGTTGCAGCTGGAGTAGGAATCGAGTTTCCGCTGTGGCAGTTCCAACTACTCCTTCTTTCTCTTTCGCTCTCCCTCTCCCTGTCTCTGCGACTAACTAACTAACAGCAGTTTCAGTTTCAGTTTCAGTTTCAACAACACAAAATTGTTCACTTGAAAGCAACCAAAAATAAGCCAAAGCAAAATATCACGAAAAAGAAAAAACGATGAAGAGAAAAAGCAAAATAGAGTGCGGAAAATGAAAGCAAAAGGAATGGTCCGCAGGAGGTGACGACGGACACTGAACAGAACTGAACAGAACCGAACAGGACTTGAACAGGAAGCACTGGCAACTTTTGCCACACATTCTCCATTCTCCATTCGCCAGTCTCCATTCGCCATTCAGTTGTGTTGGCAGTTTGTGTAGCGTTAGGAAAAGCGCGCAAAAGTAAAGTTTTTGCTTTGCAAACAACAACCAATAAAACTTTAAGCAATCTTCCACAGCTTGAGCGTGAAGAAGGAGCAGCAGCAGGAGTAGCAGGAGCAGCACCAGAGAATGCTCCTCACAACCCCCCACTATGGCACTCTCTTCATCTCTCACTGTCGCCAGCTCATGTTGTTTCCCTCTCTCACTAGCTCACTGTCTGCTACTCTCACTCTCTCTGTCTCTCTCTCTCTCTCTCTTTCTCTTTCTATATCTCTCCCTCTCTCTCTCTCTCTCTCTCTCTGTGTGTTTCTCTCTGACTCTGCCTTTCAGCAATCTGGTCGCGTCTCCTCGTCACTTTAGTTTCGGGGCATCATCATCTTAGCCGCCGGATAACAACTTTTTCGGGCGCAAATGTCTTGCATACGTTTCGCGGCAGTCCCCCCCCCAGCATGCTATCTCTTTTCTACCCACTCGCTGTCTCTTTTCTCTCTTTGATTTTCTTATGTTTTTTTTTTTTGTTTGAGCTGCTCTGAACGATTTGCTTTTTGGTCTTGTTTTCATTTATTTTGGCTGCGCTTTGCTTTACCTTTTGCAATTCTCAGCTGCGACCACGTATTGCCAACGGGCAGACCACATGTGTGTGTGTGTGTGTGTGTTAATGCATACATAAACACGTGTATGCCTATATATACATATATGTATATATGTATGTCTCTCTGTCTGTGTTTGTGTGAGTGTGGGTGTGTGCAGCCAGTCGAGAAGCCATCGGGAAGGAAGTTGTTGTAGCGGCGTTTTCCGGTTTCCGTTTTTGCTTTTCCCACTCTACCTCTCTCTCACTCTACCTCTCTCTCACTCTCTCTCTCTAACTCTCTTTTTCTCTCTTTCTCTCTGACTTGCTCTCTTTTCTTTCGTCTGCGCATTTTTTATACCGCCGCTTGAAAATTTTTTTTAACTTTGTCTTCATTCTCAACAGCATTGACAATCTGCATGTTCACTGAAGCAGCTCCTCCACTTGCTTGAACTCCCACTAGCACCTGCTCCTTCTCAATTTTCTCCCTCTCTCTCTCTCTCTTTTTTTATTACGTCTGTCTCGCTTTGCAGTGTTTGTCTAACCACTGACCACATAACATATAGATAAGACATTTCATACAACGAAAACCGCCACGAAATTTCTTACCGAGATACCCCAATTCTATTCGATATACCCCGATCGGCTTCCGACAAGTTCGATCCAACAATCTGCGAACATGCTCTGAGTTAATAGCGTTTGGCACGTGGTCTAAGTCTAGGACGCTTCGTACAGAGATTCCGGGCTGGTCTTATGATCTCAGGCAGCATTACCAATAGAGAGAGAGAGAGTTCCACATATTATTGTACATTCACTCATCATTGTGTGTGTGTATGGGTCCCCAGTCGGATTTCATTTTTTTCTATGAAAGCTGTTTTCTAAAATATTGTTGTAAATCAAGTGCGCTGATGTTTTTATACCCATTTTTGATGTCAGAAACCGACTGGGCACAAAAAATTACACTTTTTAAAATTTTCAGCTTTTTGACATTTTTGCAAGGGGTTAGTATGCAAAAATGGCCAAATGTGGGTCAAAATTGAAAACTGACAGCATACAAAATTCTTTGATGTAGATTCAATATGTGATCAAAGCCATTGACAGAAATGCAAAAATTTTCAAAATCGGTTAACTTTTAGCTAAGTTATGGCTTCTCAAAGTTGCAAATGTCTCAATTTTTTATACCAAAATACAGGTTTATTACAATTTTGCAGTTTCCTTGATATCTTTTTTTAAACATGTAATTTAATCGATTTAAAGTACGATCAAAGACATGTCCAGAAATGCAAAAATTTTGAAAGTCGAATGATTTTTAGCTAAGTTGTGGCATCTCAAAGTTGCAAAAGTCTCAATTTTCATGCCAAAATACAGGTTTAATAAAATTTTTGGACTTTCCTTGCAATGTTTTTCAAAACATGTTATAAACATTCGTTTTCGTTTTCCTTGTATGAAATGTCCCATCTATATGTTATATGGTCAGTGGTCTAACTGTTGCCGCAACTCTTTTTGGCTGCAATTCGATAAGCAAAACCAACAGCAAGAACAACATTAACAACAACAACGAGAAGATAATAAAAATTGTTTTTGTTTGGCATGCAATGTGTTTTAAAATTTATTTTTAAGTTTTATAACAACTTGCCAAAATGTTTGCAGCAACTTCAAACTCGCTCTGTGTGTGTGTGTGTATGTGTGCGTATAAGGCCACTCTACTAGTTCTCTCTCTCCCTCTCTCTCTCTCTCTCTCTCTCTCTCTCTCTCTGTCATTCTATGTCTGTCTCTTTCAGCATGTATGCACAAAATTTGTTTTTGCAGCTGCACTGCTTTCAGCCTTTCAGTAAGTGCTCTTTAGCATATATATAAATTTATTGTGATATATATATATATATATATATATATATATATATATATATATATATATATATATATATATATATATATATATATATAGATAGATCGGACTTGCCCATAAATATGGTTTCATATGGCTGGAAAATGGCTTAAGAGTGTCTTGTGGCAGCTGCAACTTCGCAAAATTTTACGACTACAAATTATTTTCGAATAAAATATTGTAGGAGGATATAACAGAATCGAAAGATACTATGTATGTATGTATGTATGCCAGAAAGTATCTTTAGTGCATGCCAAACTCAATCTGATGGAAAACAATTAGTTGCAGCGTAAATGATATACTCTCAGATACCCTGCAATCGCACTGTTTATGTATAGTATTATATGAAACTCTCAATTAGTTGCATTTGCCAGGCAAATGAAATTTCAAGCATTTTATATCAATAAACATAATCAAATATAATCATATCATATTGTGTTGACAAATAAATGATTTAATAAAATAAACAAATATGTTATGACAAAAATCAAACTGCAGTCTCTGCAATTGCAACTTTGCAGCTTGAAGCTTTTGTTTTCAAAATGCAATAAAGAGCACAGATTGAAAGACACAGATAGAGACAGAAAGCGAGAGAGAGAGAGAGAGAGAGAGAGAGAGAGAGCGAGAGATAGACAGTTTGAGTGGGGGAGCGAGAGAGAGAGAGAGGTGGAGATTGCCAGCGGCTCTTGAAACTCAATTTAAACACTTGCTGTGTGTGTGCATTGGGTAATCTTAGTGGGTCAGCAGCTCCAGCAGCGCTGATATATCCAGAAAAACAAAAAAAAAATAGAATGGAAAGAGATGGCTATAGAAGTAGATATATAGATATAGAGATAGAGAGAGAGAGTGAAAGAAAGAGAGCGAGCTAGTTGGAGTGCATAAAAGGCATTATAAACTGAGGCTACATCCATTTGGACTTGGCCTTTGCTCAGCTCAACTTACACACACACACACACACACACACACACACACACACACACACACACACACACACACACACACACACACACACACACACACACACATACATGTACATGCATGCTGTTACCTTTACATACGTTAAGTTTACCGTTATGTTACGTTACGTTACGGTAAATTGCCCCCGAAACAAAATATGAAAACGCATTACTCGCTCTTCCATACAATGCCTGCAGTCTGCCACTAACACATACATAACATATATGTATACATATATATATACATGTGTGTGTGTGTGTGTGTCTGCTTCAATATAAGTGGAGACAGTGTGCGCAAAAAGTTGTTGGCCTGCATCTTTTTAGTTTTTGGCTGCTTCTTTTATTTTGTTTGAACTCTATTTTTATTTTTATTGGCCCCGCCCAACGACGACAACTTTCTAGAGCAGCACTTGAGCAACGTGCCAACAGAGAGCGAAAAGAGAGAGAAACATAAAGAGAGACAGAGAGAGAGAGAGAGGGAGAGAGAGATAGTGATAGAGTTAGTCTTAGCTACATATGCACATGCCATAAAGGAAAAGTTGTATTACATTTATGACACTTTTGAATATATATATATATTTGTATATATTTTTATACATTTGTGTTGGCCTCGCATATTTTTCGTGAATGTCCCTCTCCATCTCCAGCGCCATCTCCATTTCCAGCGCCATCTTCAACTCATACACATTTTATAAATATGTGTGTGTCTGTGTGCTAACCCCACCTCCCCCTTAGAGTTCTATCGGCACGTTCGCTGTTTTATTTAACTCGCCATTACGTTTTTACAACCCTTTTTTTTCTGACAGTGTTGACAAAGCGGAAAAGGCAAACAAAGCGACGAGCGCAAACAACACGACAGCCAGACTTAAGCAGCGGCTGAGAGGATGTTGTTGGGACAGGGGGAGAGAGTGAGCAGTGTAAGGATAACTAAGAATTGGGTATGTGTGGATGGGTTTTGGATGGTAGGCAAACATTTTAGTTGGCGACATTTCATCAAAATGGGCAATGAGTCAATTCGACGAGGCGAGATGAGGCGAGGCGAGGCTGGGGAAGGATACAAGGACACGCACTTAATCAAAGCATACTTTCTGGAGCGTTGCCGATTTGTTATCCCTATATACATATGTATGTATGTATAGGAGTGGCAGTAGCCTCAGAGCAGGGAAAAACAAACTGAAGCATGGCATTGCCTTTCGCTTCGCTTGAGATTTTTTCATGTTTTTGCCACAGAATAAATAAACCGACAGACGACAGCTAACAATAAAGCAAATGCAAATAAGCAAACAAATGAGAGTAGAGTAGACAAATAAAATGTTAAGGTCGCAACTGAGACAGCGACTGAGTCCTTAAACGCACCATAAATCGGGCCAAGTTAATGCATTGCCCCTCACCCCATCCACCCCATAAAACTAAAGTGTCCCTCAGTGCCGATTGTCATTACAAAAAATAAGAGTGTAATTTACATTTCGTTTATGTGGATATTTTATATTAATGCATTATTAGAGCGGCAAGTCAAGCGTACACATATATTATTAATTATACAGAAACCAACAACAACAATACAAAATATATATGTACATATGTATGTATAGCAAACAAATGTCGATTGTCAATTGGCAATCCATTTTTTGTGGTCATTAATTAATGAGCTGCTGCCATTTTGTAATTGATCCAAAGCGTTTTCCACTTAA
Source organism: Drosophila quadrilineata (assembly GCA_018150725.1). Lineage (NCBI taxonomy): Eukaryota > Metazoa > Arthropoda > Insecta > Diptera > Drosophilidae > Drosophila > Drosophila quadrilineata. Next base: position 5,292,981 of record JAECWN010000432.1, read on the forward strand.
CGCAACTTGAATCAAGTATACGCACCCTCGTCCAACATGCCCTCTCCATTAACCATTAATCCCCTTTACCCCTTGCCATGCTCTTTGACCCTTTAGCTGCCCTTGACACCTCTTTAATTAAATATTAACTTTAACTGCCACTTTGACATGTTTATACATATATTGTTTGCACTGCGAAAAAAAAGTAACAAACAAATACAAATACAATAAAAAAGAAAACACAAATCAACTCATAAAAAATGCAGCCGGTCAACAAAAAGTGCCCGACTCCATGATTCCATGTACAAGTTGCATTCACATTTTCATTCATATTATTTTTACAATTTTATTAAAGAGAAACCCTTAAAAAGGATTCAAAATTAAATTCAATATAATTTAAAAAAATTTCAAATATGATTATAAAATGTTTTTAATATTTTAATTATACAATTTTCTAGTTTTTAAAAAGAATTTTTAAAATAATGTATACCAACTTTATTTAATACATTTTTTAAAATTTATTTAATACTAAATAGATTTCAATAAAATTTTGCAAATTAAGTCGAGTTACATATGAAATAAATGCAATGAAAAAGTCGTACGTAGATTTCTGGCGGACACTGTCAAGACAAATATAGATGATTTCTGTGCTCGTCACGTCAACAAAAAAAAAAGATGAGAAATTACCTGCGAACTGGACCAAAAAACGGGTAAATTGTTGGCATTGTGTTGAACCATTTGATAGGGTAATTAAATGAATCCAATCGAAATGATTACACATACTCACACACACAGGCAGATAGAAAGAGGGAGAGAGAGAGAGAAAGACAGAGAGAGAAACTCACATAACTAATTACACACATTTATATAGACACAACACGTAGAAGAACTTCTTGTTTTTGTTGTTCATTGGCTGCGATTTGTTTTTGTTGCGATTGTTGCATGTAATTGAAAGCGGGCACGTACTGCCACACACACACACACACATAAACACACGTGTATAGCTGTATGTATATGTAACTCGTGCATTTCATCAGTGGCAAATCAAAAGAATTCTGTGAAATGTTTGCCATGCAAACGAAAACAAACTGTGAGCAACTCCCCCATTTTCTTACCGAGTGTGTGTGTGTGAGTGTGTGAGTGTGCGAGTGTGCGAGTGTGCGTGTGTTTGTGTGTTAACACTGTTAGCCTCGAGTTGTGGCTGCCGTTGTCCTTTGCTGTCCTTGCCACTCATTTTGCGGCGCTGATGTTTCGTTCATTCGCGCAATTTATTTAACTTGATTTGCTGCAATTTATTTCAAGTGCTGTCGTTTATTTAAACACTTTGCACACAGACACACTTGCAGATAAAAAGAGAGCGAGACAAAGAAAGAAGAAGACTGAGAGAGATAGAGAGTGAGAGAGTGAGAAAGAAAACGATACTTTGATGGCGCGTGCGAATTGCACCGCAAAAACAAAACAAAAAAAAATCAACTTGAAAGAGTTGCATAATTGTGCGCCACTTACTTTAACCAGCAATAGACAGAGACAACAGGCAACTGAGCGAAAGAGACAGCTAGATGGTGTATGTCTGTGAGAGGGAGAGAATGTAGTTCATGGCAGATTGGCGCACTTCTCGCATATGCAATTAACCCTTTGATGTAATGGACGCTGTGCATCCTTTTGAAAAATTACAACAAATTGTAAAACAGCGGCCTGAAGTGGCATGCGGCATGTGGCAAGCAGCATAAGAGCATTTAGCTGCACTCGCTTTCTCCCTCTCCCTCTCTGTCTCTCCCTCTATCTTTCTCTTCACTTCATCTGATTTTTGTGCAACTACATAACTGCCATGCAGGTGGAGGTGGAGGAAGTACCTCAAGCAACATATGTACATATGTGTTGCACCATTTGTATGGCAAGTGCGTTAGTTGCCACTAGGCTCGACAAAAAGAAAATTGGTAGCACAAGAAGAAGCAGAAATCATACATAATTCGAACGTAGAATGTGAGTATGTATGTATATGCCTTGATTATGAATCATTTGAGATTCGCAGTCATATTCGTATTCGGCTCGAAAATTGCCTGAGAAAAAGTCGAGAATGTGATCACAACATATAGCTTTTTTTTTGGCTAGAAATACTATGCCAGTCTTTGGCTATGTGTTCAATTTAAGTTGAATATAGGTATGTAGATATATTTGAGTATATATACATGCTGTTATTTGTGTGTCTATAGCTGTCTCTTTCTGGCCAAATTCTCTTACACTGCCCAATCAAGTAAGTTTGCAAGAAAAGACTTGAATCGTTTAGTTGCCTTCTAGCTAGTTACAGTTTCATGTATATAATGTTTATGTATATGTATATGTCTGTGTGTGTGTGTGTGTGTGTGTGTGTGGGTGTCTGTGTGTGTACACTATTGCTAGAAGGAGTTGTCGAGTAGTGGGTGTAGGGAGGCGTGTGTTTAATGGCGCTCATTTATTTTATTGACAGGCGCTTCGTGTTGCTTCTAGTTTCCGCTGTGCTCTCTCTCTCTCTCTCTCTCACTCTTGCATTCTCTCTCTCTCTCTCTCGCATACACAACTTTTTATCCTTCTTCTGTTTGATTGCTTTGTGTGTCCTGCTTTGGGCAGGACTTTGCATTCAACTTTGGCGGCTAAAGTGCGCAAATTAGTTGATTTTCATGTTATTTGATTTTTGGCCAACGACAAAGTGAAAAATGAACTGAGTTTAGCTGTTAAATTGCCAACTTTATGCGTGTGAGAGAGACAGACACACAAAGGGAGTGAGAGGCAGATAGACTGAGTGAATGAATAAGAGAGCATATAAATGTTGCTTATACCGATATATATAATTAAATTTATTGCATTTTATTTACAGCCACTTGCAACTTGCAACTCTGAGTTATTGGTGGCATCTCGTAATTGATAATATCGCATGCAGACCGGCACAAACACACATACACTTATGCACACACGTGGAGTGAGTGAAATCCATTAGTGAGTATATATTAAGCCTTGTATAAATCATTAAAAATTAAAAAAAAAAAAACATTGGAAATGTGAAAAAAAAATATACGAGACGTGGCATTCTGAAGCAAGAGCGCGCTTTCCTTTAATTCAGCTCTCTCTGTATCTCTCTCTCTCTCTTTCTCTCTCTATGTCGCTGTCTCCATCTCTGTCTCGAATTGGAGTTCGTTGCGCTGCAAAAGTATTGGGAGCAACGGCGACTCATTCAATTCAATAATGTTAAAACTGATTACACAGGTGAAATTGATGTCTGTCTAGGCATCGATTTCTCTCTCTTTCTCTCTCTCTGTCTCCCTATCTCTCTTGCTGGCTGTGTGTTTCTGCTGTGTGCGTAGGTTTTAATTGAAGCTTTTACATTTGGCTTTGCGGTAACGATAATAATTAATAATTGAAGGCGTCATTCGCCCAAAATGCCAAATGTGTTTATCCTGCCATTTGACATGCTCTCTCTTTCTCTCTCTCTCTCTCTCACTATCTCTCTGCCCGTCTCTTTGCTCTGTCTCTGTATACTTTAAAAGGGTAACTTGTAGCATACTTATAGGCGCTCTCTCTGTGTGCGTTTGTTGGCCATGTGAACAGCAACAGCATCAACAATCAGCAAACGGCAAACATCAATTCCATTCTCTCTCTCTCTCTCTTCTATCTCTTGTCTTCCGAATCTTTATCTCTTTCTATCTATTTCTGTCCTTTTCTAACCGCAAAAGTCCAATATGAATGGCCAAGTTTGCCATAGAACAAAACACTTGAACAATTTGTTTGGCATTTTTCCTTCGACTGATGCCACATCTTTTACAATTCTTTAATTGTAACTCCCACCCCATTTTCACCCCTACGCCCAACAGCCACACCCCTCATACAGCCCTTCTTTGCTACAGCTAGACCAACAGAAAATCACTTTATAAAGCGCTTAAACCGCAGACAAATTCAATTGCATCACATAGTCCAACAAAACTACAAAAACAAATTTGTGGACCACCCCAAAAAATGATGAACGATCTCAAGGGATTTGCGTACAGCAGTCATGAGAAGGGGAACGGGAAGGGGAAGGGAGGGGGGAGAGACTTTGTAATATTATAATTTACGACTTTTTGACAAATTATCGGCATCGCTTGTCCAAATAAAACGCATACATAAATTGTGTAATCGCAATAAGCGCAAATTTCAATAAATTAATCATTGCAAGACGTTCTGACAACGCATTTATTGTTGTTACCCGCCTCCCTATCGCCCCTCCCACAGTAAGTGGCTAAATGGGTAGGGGTAGACGGGGGGTGGTTGGGGCAAGGAGGTGGGGTGGTTGAATGGTGACTGCTGTGGCACAATAAGCGGTTTATGCGCCAACGAGAGCTTGACGTTGTTTTGGCCATTTCCAATTTTTATGAGCGAACGGCAACAGGCTCAAGTCTCCTCTCTCTTTCCATCACTTCTTCTCTCTCTCTCACACACATTCTCTCTTCCAGTCCCTCTTCTGCGATGTCTCTTGTTAAGCTGTTGGCATTGTTAAAATGTTCTAAAATCAAATGTTTACGCAGAATGAGGGCAGATGTCCTGGCGAATAGCAGAAGGAGAAGGATGAGGAGGAGGAGGAGGAGACGCTGGGGGAGGATCTGCGACAGGAAACGGATGCTTAGTTATGCTGGAGCCGTGTCGAGTCATGTAGCAACAGCTGTTGTAGGCCATGTTCGGAGCCTTGTCAGCAATTGCGTTGCCCTCAAATGCGTTCCCAACAACAACAACAACAATAGTAGCAACAACAACAAAGTGCAACCAACACATGTCTAATCGTTGTTTCACTTCGATTCCTCAAAATTTGTCAAATGAAACTGGTACCACTGTGCGGGCATTGATGTTGGCATGTTGTGGCAACAGTTGGCCAAGTTCAAGCTGCTATTAAATTTTGTTAGTGGCAACACTTAAAAGGAAATCGCCAAGAGAGACAGAGAGAGAAAGAGAGAGAGAGATAGAGAGAGAATGAGAGAGAGAAAGCAACAGGAGCACACACTTTTGGCTGCCACAGTCTCCAAATTGATGTGTCCTTATCAATTTCCGTTCCATTTAAGTTGCAGGAAATTGTCGACTCCGCATTTTATTTTATTATGTTTTTTCTCTGTTTTATATTCTCTGCTATTTTTTTTGTCTATTTCCTCATTTCGTCGCTTTACTTTTGGCTTTGTTTTCGCTGCTAATTATGTTATTCGGCATTTGATGGCATCTTGACTGTGACTGCAATATTTTGCTTCATGGATTCTGCGGCAAACCTATCAAGGATAACAAGGATAATATGGCGAATCAGCGAATATCCTTCTATTCTTCCACTTTTTCTTTTTTGGTTCTTGGCAAACGGGCGAAACTTTGAAATGAAACGTATTTTTATTATGCTGACCGTAGATAGACATTTTGTGAACTCTCTGGAGAGTCGATAGCCCAAAATTCTCATTTCCATTGCCGCATTTCGGCATATTTTGGCAAAAGCTACGTAAATTGAAAGCAAAACCCCAAAAAAGCCAAATATAATCATCGGCTCTCTCAGTTCTCTCAGCTCTTAAACTCTCAGTTCTCTCAGCTCGCCGTAGGTAAGCAAAGACAATGATGCCGAATGAGGAACTGAAACTGAAACAGGCAAAAAGAATAAAGCCAAGTTGGGACTTGGATATACATATGTATGTTGTCTCAGGCAGCGACAGAGAGGAGGTGTAAGAAGTCAAGGGGCTGGGGAGGGGGGAGATGGAAAAGTAATTGCTGTTGGAGCAGAGGAAAACCTCATTTCTGGTCGTCGGCATGGCATCTGCGGCAAAAGTCAAACAAAAACTGTGCCATATATTATGTCAGAGGCGTCAGATAAGCGGCCAGACAACTACCAAACACAAGAACGTCCCTCTCTCTCTTTCTCCCTCTCCATCTCTCTCTCTCTCTCTCTCTCTATCTATTTCTGCCTCTTTCGTCTCTCGCTTACCAGCTTTGTCTTGCTGTGGGGCAAAAAGCGCAGGCGAATGTAAATCTCGCTGCAAAATTGGTTTCTTCTACCAAAATGCGATTACAACTAGATGAGCCGCCAGACAGTGCCAACCAAAAGTAGCTTTACACAGACATACTCACACATGGACACGCACGCACACACACACACACACACAGATACATAGTATACTAAACGCTCTGCAATCGAAAGGACACGCTCGTGTTTTTCGTCCTTACAGCATATTAAATCAATATCGCAACTCTTTAAACCACAACATTCTCATGCCCTTCTTTTCTCATTGCATTCGTTTCTCTCTCTTTCTCTATGTTTCTCTAGAGTACTACTCGCTATTTTGACCAGTTCAAAGCTCAAGCCAACATCATAAATTCATCCATTTAATCCAATTTATTTGTGAGTTTGGCCTGTCGCATTTTTCAACCGCAGCCAAGAAAATACGAGCCAAGAAATGCCATAAATTATAAATAAAAGTAATAATAAAATCAACATTAAAATATGCCAAATATATATTTGCGTGGTATGTTGCAGTTGATTTTACTCGACAGCCGCCTTAGATTGGGGGCTTGTTTTAAGCTGTAATTAATTTATTTTCGCGAAGCTGCAATCGATTTATTTTCAAGGAATTTAATTAGCCCCTGGAAGAGATTACAAATCCCTTTTTGGTCAATTAGCCCCACTGTGCAGCGGTTGCTTTGCTGCAAAACTTTTAAAGCGCTTTCAACTCTTGCCAAATTGTGTTAAGAGCAAAGCAAAGGACATGGCGGCCAAGGGGCACAACTGAAGGATTGTGTTGAAAGTTGAAGTACTTTCGAGTATAATGCGATATATCTTTAAAGTTTGACTTCACTTGTGATGAGTTGAGTGAGTAGATGGTGGGCAGGGAGGGCAGGTTAAAGAAGAGAGTTGCCATCAGCTGGCAATTAAAGTAGTTAATTAACCGCAGCAATAATGACGGCATGCAACACATACTCCCCCTCCCTTTCTCTCATTTTTTACTTTGCCAAGTGACTTGCATCTCCTTAAATGCTGGCTGTGGACTCGAAGCACTTTTGAAGAGGTCCTTGTCAGGGTCCTTCATTTAGTCAGTGCAATGAAATGTGCAGAGAATACTTTCTAATTAGAAAAGCAAAGCGCCCAACACTTCAGCCAGCAAACTGCACTCTCCCTCAATTTCTATTTCTCTCTCTCTCTCTCTCTGTCTCCCACTCTACACCCCTTTTTGCCGCCCACACACACACACACATACACATATACACAATGTAAAGGCACAACAAATATTTAACGAAATTATAAATGTACACAAGTGAAATTTATAACAAACTCAACGTTGATGCTGCTGCTGATGATGATGATGATGATGCTAATGCAGATGATGATGACGATAGAGACATAAAAGCATTCATTACTCATTTTCCAAGATGAAAAGCAAAACAACATGGCACAGCAGCAAAATTGAACTACATAGAGAAAAATACAGCGTCAGAGAGAGAGAGAGAGAGAGAGACAGAGAGAGAGAGAGAGAGAGAGAGAGGTTGAGGAGAGGAGAAAGAATGCAAAGGTTTTCGCTTAGTTCTCAAAACTGCTCAACATTCCTAGAATTGTGCAGACTCCACTGTCGACTCAATTCTCAGCGTTTTCATACCAAAAACTTCGCACTCTATTCCCTCTCTCTCTCTCTCGTTCTCTCTCTCCCCGTTGCTCTCTGTTCTCGGTTGGAAAAACAATTAAAAACCTTAAATGTCCCCACATGACAAAGTGTGAACTTAATTTCATTTTTGTAATTTACAAATGCAACAACAGCAACTAGCAGTGACAAGGAAAAAAGAGATGTGCCAGCAAACGTTGATAATGGGCCAAGCCAAACAAAGACAGAAATACTGAGAAAGAGAGAGAGAGAGAGAGAGAGAGAGAGAGAGAGAGAGAGAGAGAGAGAGAGACAGAACTGCCTAGCGAGGCAACTAAATACAAATGAAAATGCTTTCGTAATGCCACAAAAAACTATGCAACAGACGACGGCGGTGAGGAGGGGGCAGAATAGTTAGGAGCAGGGTTTTTCACCGAGTTTGAAGGGGTTGGAAGGGAGGGCGGGTAGCTGGCAAAAGGGCAAGCTACGGGGCAGGACATTGGCTGCAGTTGCAAGTTGCAGCTTGCCACTTGCCCGACATTCACATTCACAATAACAAGCAAAGCGAAGCACGAATGAAAGTAATTTTCTAAATACTTATACACACACACACAAACATAGCGTATTATATGTATGTGTGTGTGTGTGTGTCGTTTGGCTGTATTAGTGAGCTGGTAATTTTTCAAAGCTTAATTTCTAAAAACAAGTGGCGAGAATTTGCTAAAACATGAAAAGAGCTTCCTTTACAGCTGAAAAAATTCAAATACTTAATGAGAAAATATTTAAGAAATGCGCTTAAAAAACTGCTCACAAAATTATAAAAGAAAAAAATTTAAAATACAGCTCACAGAATAATACAAAAGAATTAAAAAATATATATATTTTGTTAAAAATTATTTGCCATAAATGACAAAAGCATATTTCACAGCTGAAAACATATAAAATAATAATTAAGACAAAGTGTTATTAAAGAAATCCCGTCAACAAAATTCAAAGAGAAAAAGTCTGTACAATTTTGACATAATTCAAATATATAAGTTATTTTATAAATTTATTTTTCGGCATATGTAAAATTATATTTTATTGATAATTAGCCAGAGTTGAAAAATCTATAATTTGCAATAATTTTTATGGTTTTTCTTACAACTTCTTGTATTTTGCATATGAAATTTTAATTTTATCTGAGTGCAATTTTGTAAGCCTATTAAAAATAAATTATTTTTTCTGTTTCACATTTTGAGATTTTTGAATTTTAGTTCTTACGTATTGAAAGTCTCTGAGTTGCCTAAGCTCCATTTAGCTTGCTCAAGTATTTTGTTTAATATTTTCTTAGAAATTATGCAATGTTATCATAACGCAAGCACTTAAATGCATTGCTAAATACTGCTGTAAACAGTTCTAATCAAACTCTCAGATACACACACACACACACATATACGCATACGCATACATATGCATACACATAGATACACACAGTTACTTTATACACACTCACTACAAATTGCCAAAGTACACGACTTCCTTCTTCCGACGCTGTTAAATGCAATGCCAGGCAAGAGCTGCGATATGCTTTTCAAAACGCCAGCCAGAGAACCAGAGAGAGAGAGAGAGAGAGAAGAGAGTGTTAGGGGGAGAGTTAGACAGAGAAATAGCTTGTCTCTAAGTATTTTGCCCTCTGTGCGTCTCGCAGCGCATACAAATTTTGTGGGAATGCGTGCCATTGGCATGACTTTGTCTATGCGTGTATTCTCTGTCTCTCTCTCTCTCTCTCTCTCTCTTTCTCTCTGTCTCACTGTCTTTCACTCTGACTCTCTCTCACTTTCAGTCTTCTTACATCTTTGCCCAACTCCGTCTCTCTCTCTCTCACTGTCTGTCTATGCTCCGCTATGTTTCCCTTTGCTATTTTCAGTGCTGGGCGCACATTACGTATACGCCACGTTTGCCGCGTTCGGCAACTGCGGCTTCTGCGTGCACAAATGAAGTTAGTGCAGCACTTAGGCGTCTCTCAGTTTGCTCGACTGCCAACTGATGCTGCTAAACGCAAACAGTCGCAATCAGAGCGTCTCCTCATCTCTCTTCTCTCTCTGGCTATGTGTGTGGCTGCCAAAAGGATGTTCATGAAACATTCATTAAGGACATTGTGTATTTCCGCTTCGGTGTTGCAGTTTTTATCATACGTCGCGCTTTGCAACATTTCGCCAAGTGGCATCCGTAAGGCGTTACCTGCCTCAAAGAGACGCTTAAAGCCTCGCCTTCCCACTCTCTCTCTCTCTCTCTATCTCTCTCTGTGTGTAGCTTTTCCCCGCTCTTGCCGTAGTTTGTTTGCTAAATGCGGTCAGCAGCGAAGCAACAACGCCGCCAGCCACAATGCGATACAACTGTTGGAAGCTCGTTTTGGCATCGGTTACAGACTTGCCACCCCCATTCCACTCGCCAGCACTCACACCCCAACTTGCGACCAGTTTGGCGGAAAAGGACCCTCGAGGTCCTTAGAGCTGCAACTGTGGCGCGAGGTCAGCGCTCGAAGGCGATGCAATGCGTCGATGTGTTCATCTGCCACATGCAAATGCTCTCAAATTCACAATATTGAGCTGCACTTGATGCACATTATGGGGCAGCTTGTTTGGCGGCGACTCGGTCTCAGCTCGACTCGTTGCACGCATGGATTTGTGGTCGGTCGCCAATGATTGCCCCGGGGATTGACCGAAGCGCTGTCCCGTTAAGCACTTAAGTGAAACCAACTCCCAGTTGCCACTTTCCTCTTCTCTGTCACACACACACACTCACACACTACTTGCTTCTCTCTGTCTCTCCCCTAAGGATGAAACAAAGCATTATCCCTTGCCACAAATGCTTCGACTAAAGCCTGACCTTATTATACATATATGTATGTGGAAGAATTGCGTTAAAAGAGAGCTTAGATGATTCGATTGAGGAGAAAACTCAAATAGATATCGCAGAATCTTAAGTCGGTACTTGGACTTGCGCTGTTGACACTTTTCATTAATTTATTTAAATTTAGCATTACATTTTAAGCTGCGAGTTGATTTAAAAGTTTTTCGCTCTCTCTTTTTTTCCGAATTTTATAAGTTTGTACTTGGGTTCTGGTTGTTGGGCAGACTGAACTGATATAATTCTCTAACTTATGTAAATTTACCATCAAATTGTATGTGGCAAACCGATTAAGGGGTTTTCCTTCCCATCTCTCACTTCTCGATCTTTCTTTCTTTATATATTCATGAAAATTACTTTCCTTATAAACTAAAAAAAAAACTAATTTAATATTATATTAATAGAAATATTTGGTGCCAGAGTCAGTATAACAAACCATGTCCTTTAAATAGGGCAAGACAGTACAAGAATAAAGAGGCGGAGGCAAAGAAGTAGTGAAATTTGAGGAATATGTCCTTTAATAAAGTTGAGCTCAAACTGGAAGTGTTATTGTCGCAACTTAAGGTTTGTGTCGAAATGTTGCAAACTTTTGTGATCTTTACTAATGTAAAGTGATATCTTAACTTCACTCTCTCTCACTCACTCTCTCTCGCTCTCTCTCTTTATGATGCTGTTGACCAGTAAAAGTTAAAGTTAAAGCGAAGTTCTTATCGAAGTCTTAGAAGAGTTGATAATGAAGCTCAGCCGAGAAACTGATGCTGGACAAGCCCATAATTAGGACTCACATTTGGTCAGTCAGGACATGGCTGTGTCCTTTTGCCATACATAACCTGAGTGCTTGAACCCAACGCTTGTCCTCCGACTGTGTTCAATAGGCAAAGTTCAACAACTCAATATGACAGACCTGCAGATACCCTAGAAATCCTCCCACGTCATGTCAAGTTGAAATAAGAGCGAAAGGGAAACTTGGAAGAATCGTCACATATCTGCCATAAGTTGGACGGATTAAGCTACCCGACTGTGTGTGTCTGCTGGGTATATATAGTGCAATGTTAGCGTAAACTTGAGAATCATCAACTCGTCACAGACACACACACACACACACACATATAGACCACATGCATGGACTTTGGAAAGCAAAGTTTGTCCTTTCAATGCAGCCAACAAATTTTTGTGGTTATTCCGCCGGCTTCTTCTTCTCCTTCTATTTCTTCTTCGTCTTCTATGACTGCATCTTCTTCTTCTATTAGTTGTTGATGTTGTTGTTGTTGTTGACAAGGCAAAAGCGAGAAGCGAAAAGTTGCTAAGCATTAGGCAAAAGTGTCACAGCAGCAACAACTGTAAGTGCCACTGCAACTGCAACATCCCCATCATCATCCCCATCATCATCATCATCATCATCATCATCATCATTATCATGATCATGACCAACATGGGCATCATCAGCTTCAACTCAAGTAATTTCATTGTTGTTCGAATAGTTTTGCCGGCTTTTGTCGTTGCACTTATTTATTATTTGGCTAATTCGCGCGTTGCCAAAGTGGCTTTTCAAACAATAACAATATAAAAGTGAGCACCAACAACACTTCCACAAAGAAAATGAAAATACACCAAAAAAAAAAATAAAATAAAATAAAAGAGAGAATAACAATAAAATAGGGGGAGAGAGCGAAAAACGAAATAGAAAAATGTGCCACAGTGAAACTTTTGCCGGCCAAGTGGCATCCGTTGGTGGCAGCTTCCCCATCCCCATTGTCGTTCCCCTTTTGCTTTTGCCTGTCCAATTCTATTTCACATTTGCACAAACTTTATACAATGCCCACAATGCGATAGATGCCCAACGAGTGAGAGCGAGAGGGAGACCAACACAGAGAGAGAGAGAGAGAGAGAGAGAGAGAGAGAGAGAGATGGGTATATAACTTTAGCAGCGCCTAGGGAAAACTTTTTGCAGTAGCTTCCAGTTGCAGTTGCAGTTGCAAAGACGTTGTCGCCATCGTCAGCACGCAACTTGCAACTAATTTGTCTTTGCCTTTCATTTGGAGGCGTGGCCACATACTCCGACTCCCTCTCTCTCTCTCATTCTATTTCTCACTTTGTTTGGTTTTTCTTTTTTTTTTTTTTGTTCTTTTGGTAGCTCATCTCGTCTCGTCTCGTGTGTCAGTTTGGCTTTTGTTTACAGCTGATTGTATTTAGCCTTTGTTTGGCCATTGCCAAAGTTGTCACGTTCTTGTTGTGGCCTAATGAATTGAAAGTTAGGCCAAGAACCACATAGCCAACTAACCACCCCCTGCAACCCGCTTCTGGCAAAGCATCCCTTGTTGCTTCCGTCGCTGCATTAATGCAACTCAACTTTGCATATAAATAATAAAAAATATATTTATCAAATAAACAAGGCAGCGAATAGCAGCGAAATGTGACAAAGAGAGAGAAATATTATTTGAAAGTTTGCTGGCAAATTCATTTTAGAATGTCTCTCTTCCTCTCTCAAACACAAACTCTTCCCTCCATTTCGCGTTAAGGCAAAGCGCGACTTTTCAGCCAAATTAAATTTCTGTCGCCGTGTTAATCAAATTTTCCAGTTGCTTTCAGCGACTTTTCCAGACTGAAGTAAAGAGCGAGAGCCCCAATGAAAAAAATAAGAAGAAAAAGTGCAGAGAAGAGAGAGAGAGAGAGAGAGAGAGAGAGAGAGAGAGAGAGGGAGAGAGAAAGAGCAAGTGTTTGAGGCAGTGCAATCTTAAGATAGCACAATTTGTTATTAAAATCAAAATGATTTCATGCTAAACAGATTTGTCCAGCTGCTGCGAATTTGACTTTAACTTAATTAAAATTTAGCTTTAACCAGTTGCGAATTATAAGCACAAACATATTGAGGACTCCGCCTTTAGCACTGATTACAACGCCTTTTCAATTTATTACTCTCTCCTCTCTTTTTTTGTAACTATCACTTCCCCTCATTTTTCTTCTGTCCCTTCTCTATCTGTCTCACTCCCTTGTTTCGCTGAGAGTAGCTTTAGGCTCATTGGCAATTCCCATTTTGCGGTTAAGCATACAATAAATTAGGCAATTTGTGGCATTGCCACAGCGGCAACTTCTCCAATCAGTAGCGACAGCAACAGTAACAGCAACTGGAATAGCGACAGCGGTGACATCCCTGAGCGAATGCATGAATCAATGCACCCAATATGCTAATACTCCAATCGTGCCATCTCCACTCTAGCTTCCTTCCCTGCTCTCCTGGTTAACCTACAGTTATAGGCCTTGTTGAACTGTCCAGCGTTCGTTGGTGGCAGGCAGGTTATGGCTGGCCAAGCTTGCAACGTATGCTCGTTGTTGTTGCCCCGGCACTTAACATAAATTGAAACTCAGCCAGGGCAACTATGTACAACAAAGGGAACATCGTCATCATCATCATCATCATCAGTGTCATCAATGAGCCGAAGCTCATCGATAACTGGATTTGCAGCAAACAAATCGACGGCACACTTAAACACGCCACATAGTCTCCAGCCCTCCCTCATCCCTCTATTCATTCCATTTCATGTAACACAAAAGCCAATAGCCCGCCATTATGGCCGGAGGGGATATGGTGGTCATTGGAGGGGATTGGTGGAGGGGAGACGGAGACGGAGAGTTGGCAGAGCAACAAAATGGTAACTTATGACGCCGGCGCGTGTGTTTTTCGGCAACTTCATTATCGATTGCTGATCCATTGGATTAGTGTAGACAATGGCAACAAGGCGCTCAAGCTGAAGCAACGATAGAAAGAGAAAGGTAGAGTGTGTGCGAGAGAGAGAGAGAGAGTGATAGCTATAGCTTGCCTCTGGCAGTGGCAACTTCCGTTGCGGCGCACAAATTTGTCCACAAATTAACACAAAGCGCCACACAATGTGAAGAGGCTGCCCAGCACCTAAATTGTTCTAGTTAGCATTTAGGCCTCAATACACACACACACACACATACACACGCATACACATACATGGTCAGGGAACAGTTACAGAGTTGATGCTGGCCAAGAGTCGAAGCCATTTGGTGCGGCACGCACATTTGCTGGTAACATTTATCGCCGGATTTCCACTGTCATGCCGAATTGTGGACACACACATAGACCGAGAGAGGGAGAGAGAGAGAGAGAGAGAGAGAGAGCGGCTATACAGGAGTGGAGAGTGTAGGTTGCAAGCAGGAGGTGTGGCAGGGTGGTATATCTAGTTGTTTTGCGGCCTCTCCACGTCCTTTTGTCTGCTCGTATGTTGAATAGAAATAAATTTGCGACTTAAGTCCTTGCGCGCATTAATTCGGCCTAATGTCGTGTAGTCGCATCCGCATCTCTCCTGCTCTCTCTCCCTCTGTCTCTCTCTCTCCCCCACTCTCTCTCTCTTTCTCTGTCTCGTTCCCATTGCTAAACTGTTTCTCGGACTAGCATTTTATTTATGAGCAACTTCAACACAAAGTAGAGACTAGTGTTGTTCACATTCCTGTCAAAAAGAAGCTATTATTGGCGAATAAAAAGCCACAACATAAGTCTAAACGTCTAAAAAAAGGCCATATTATGAAATAAAAATTTTTGTAATATTTTAAAAAGGATATAAAGTCACTTGCGGTCACTTTTCTGGAATAATTTTATCACAAGAACTGGTATTTTCTGATAATATTTATTTGCAGATATCGTATGCCAAGTACGACTTGTGTAAAAATGGAGGAGTCTATATATGTTTTGGGGGAAAAAAATAAATTAAAAGATAAATTAAAAATATATATATTAAAACATCCATGTACCATTATCTTTTAAACTCAACTTGCCGCAGCAATATCAGAATGTAAAGTTAATTATGCAGTTGATTATGATCTCATTATAAATATATCTTTAAAATCTTAAAAAAAAAAAACATAAATTAAAGCTTGGATTCTTTAATAAAAAATTTATTAATTTAGCTGTTTCTCAATGTTTTTGAAAAGGCCCTAAAACAAAGACAGATCTGACGGGAAAAAAGCTAAATTGGCAACAGTGGCAGTTAGAAAGTGATGGAGAGAAACGAGAGTGAAAGAGGGGGTGGTCAGCGGCTGCTCTTGTCGTTTTGACCGCACTCGGTTGCCATAAGCCAGCGATACACAAACATGTGATCTCGATGTATGTATGTGTGTGTATGTGTGTGTGAGTGTGTGCATGGATATGTGTGTGTGTTGGTCAACAAAGCCGATTTATGTTAGTGTGCATGTTGCTGTGTCCGTGTGTTTGTGCCTTGAAACATTCGAATGCGTGGCGTGCGTGCGTTGTGGCTATTAAATTATTTGTAAACAATTTTTGATATCTGATTTTATGCACACACACACACACACAACACACACTCTCAACACACACACATATATATATGTATAAGAGTGACAAAAAGGAAGCCGACTAAAACTGGCAGGCAGATTGATGGCGCTGAGGTCCGTTTGGAGTTGGGAGGCATCAAGGATACGAGTGAGGAGGATGTGTGCTGTCATAACTCCAGCATTTTGTCGACTCGTTGCCCAAAAACTGTTACACACACACATACACACAGATACATATTTTTATGGTAATTCAAAGTCGTTTGTGGGGCCTGGACAAAACAGCAAAACAACAAAGGCAAAATCAACCGACTTGGCAATTTTTTCTTTTCTTTTCTATTTTTTTTTTTATTTATTTTTGTTCATCTCTCTTTATTTTTCGTCATTTTTATTTTGGGCTCAGCCCGAAAGAAAATGGAGCTGCAGCTGGAGGAGGACTAGGAGGAGGAGAAGGAGAGGGAATGGGAGCATGTTATGGCCAGCAGTGTAATAGGCAAAAGTGACTTCGTTTTGCTGGAAATTGCTTGCCAAACGGCATAAGTAGATAATAGCTCATAGTTGCCTCAACATTTGTGGGGAGAGAGTGGAGAGGGATGGCAGTATAATAAGTGAAATCAAGAAGCCGAAAGCCCAAAATGTGTAGCCCATCTCTAAATATACACTAGGATAATCAGGGATTAGACAAATCAGGCGTACACATCAACATGTATGTCTTCCCAACATATTCCCCAACTTCCTTTCGGCCGTCTTAAAAGGATACAGACGAGCATAAGTAGCAGAGTCTTTATTTCATATGCTAACTAGTCAAACACAAAAAAAACAAAAGCTAGAAATTATAGAAAATTCTGATTTTGATATGTGCTTTTCGCAAACGAATTTCTCAGAGGAAAGCCGCATTCAAATATCTGGCTTGAATGTTGGACAATCTGTGCACCAACATTGTTGGCCATTTGCGCTTTGATCTGTAATCCCATTTAATGAAATTGTTTGTCGTTAAATTGACTTGTCACTGGGCTTAAGCAGAATTGAGGCGAGTCTGGGATTTGCATCCATGCAGCTGCCGGACTGCTGCTAACTAATTTGTATGTATTGGGCTTAAAGCTTTTAAGCCGCCGCCTAAACAGGTATGTTATTGGCTAAAAGTAATATCGCGCATACGCAGCGTTTGCCGTGTGCAAATGGCAAATGCCATTAATGCACCAAAATTTATACGCGATATGCAAATGCCGCATATATTATGTGGCCAGAGTGCAACAAACGCCACATAGCCATATGCAGTTGCAGCAGCTGTGGGTTGCAAGTTGCTGCTGGTCGCATGAGTGGTGGCATGCCACACCACAACCACGTAGGGCCCATAAGCTCGCCAATCGCATGTGCAATCAAATTTCAACGAGCCAAATGAGCCAGTCACAGCACTGAATGGTTGTCTGTCAGTCACTCAGTCAGTCAGGCACTCAGCATCCTGCATCCTTCTCCTCCCCTCTGACCGCTTCCTTCATATTCTGGCAGTAGCTAACGCAGCCACAAATGGTGCCAAGCCCATTCATGCGGCTGCAGCACGAAATAGCATAATATTGACTACGAAAACTATTAAACTGTCAATCGTCCAGCTCTGCACATCCTGCCACTCCTACCGCTCCTATATCCTACATATTCTGCACTCCATCAGCCGAACATATTGGCACAACTCAGAGGCTTCCGCTTCAGTTTTCAGCTTAAATTTAAAAAAATTATAATGAATTTAAATACAATTAAATCAACTTTTAAACTTAATATTAATTTAAATTTTAATATTTTAAAACAGGTGTGAAATCTATAGCGAATAATTTGATAACAATTAATATACATTTTTTATAAAAAATTATGTATTTCTGAAAGTGAATGCGCAATTTCTTAAAATTTTAAATTTTAAATTTTAAATAATTCAAGACTTTCTATTTGCTTTATTTGTATCATCACAATGTTTGCTAGTCTTAACTTGCGTACATACATCAGTTGAAATTTGTTGAAATTCCTATTTATGAGTGCATAAATCCTGACATGAGTAACTGGCATCTATCTGTTTTCAATAGCTTGACGCATAAATCAAGCTATCGATAGATTAATCGATCAATATTATGTGGCACGTTCACACACACACACATACACACACACCCACCTATACATAGGAGGCCTTTATGAGAGACGGCATGCGATAAAGCAGCGAACGCAACACAACAACAGGAAAAAGAAAGTGGGCTACAAAAGAGAAAAGAAAACCAAAAAGAAAGTAGAAGAGAGCTGAGAGCAAACAGTAGCCGTGTGGGATGCAAATGGTGCAAAGGAGCAGGAACTGATTGCTCCACTATTGAGCTTCTGTGCTGCCAGAGGCAACATCATTGCCCGATTCCCTTCGCTGAGGCAACCTATACATCCTCTGCTCCTCAACATTCCACTCAACTCTGATGATGTGCTCTCCAAGTTGCCTCCCCTCTTCCCTGTTGGTGTTGCCAGAGCCTCCACAGTGTTTCGCATTTTTCCCAGCGTCACGTGCGAACTTAAACATCAACATCATGAGCTGGTATTCAGGGCACTGAAGCGCAGCCACGACACCACCAGCTCAGTCTCCGTCTCAGTCTCAAGCAGCTGGGCATCATCAGGGAGCCTGAATGTTGGGCCACAGAGAGGGAGTGAGAAAGGGTGGAGGGAGGGGGGGGAGACGAGCGTTGCTGTATTGGTAAGCGAAGCAGCGAGTTTGGCAGACATATATCACAGTCAGTTTAGAATCAATAAAATATAACTTTGTGTGCTGATTTCTGGGTACGCTCGAGGCCAATGCTGGCGCGCAGGAGGACGTGGCGCACTGAGACGAGACGAGACGAGACGAGGCGTCAAAACGTCTCAAGGTGCCAGCCGCATTCCCATTGAGTGCTGGAGGTGCCACAAGGAGCAGGAGGAGCAGCAGGAGCAGCGGCAACAGCAGCTGCCAGCTGTGAAATGTATTCATAAACATCGCAGGCGACATGAGAGCTAAAATCCCGGAACCAACAACCGACTGACAGCAGCACGTGCATTCATCTGTCTGCTCCCATATACTTGGGAGAATATGTGTAACTGTATGTGGGTGTGGGTGTGTGTGTGTGTGTGTGTGGGTGTGTAAGTGAGGCGTTTTGTCTGCGCTTGGGGATTTCCGCTTGAATGCGAATTTGATATGCGCAATAAAATATTAAAAAATCGACAAAATTGTTTTTAAAGCGCGTAATTCAACAGACGACGACACTCCATAGACACACACACAGATACTTGATATGCGTGTGTGTATGTGCGTGTGTGTCTGTGTATGGGGGGGGAAAAAAACACGAAGGGAACGCGTTTCCCGTCGCATTTCAAAACGCGTTTCGCATGCAAAATGAACTCTTTAAATGTGAGTCACAGTGCGAGAGAGACAGATATCAATAGAGTTAGAGAGAGAGAGAGAGAGAGAGACAGCGACAAGCCAATAAATGAGATAGATGGTGAGTGCGTGTTAACAGTTATGGGCTGCCGCCCATTTGGCACGCCTTGTTTGTTGTTGCAGTTTCTAAATGAGTTGGGGCAGCAATTGTGGCATAAAAACTGTTGAAAACTTTCAACATTAGTTCAACAATAACAACAACATCAAGAACAACAATATGCAAATACACAACTCTTGCAACACAACGGGGCCAAACTTGCAACACTCCCACTCAACACACACAATGGAGTTTATCAATTGCCCAAAAAGTATGCTATGCATTTTTTTAATTTATTTTTTTTGCCAAATTTAGCAAGTCAACAGTTATACATATTTGTTAAATAATATACATAAGAAATTTTAAACAGAAATAAATAAAAGCAAAATCTACAAATATTAATCACAGAGTGTCTCAAAGTCGAGTAAACCCTTGGCAATGCAAGTACGAGGAATCATAAAATCATCAATGAACTTTGCAATGAGTAGTTGCCGCATGCAACAAAACTGATATTGCAATTGAAAGGTTGAGAGAGTGAGGATGGGAGCAAAAAAAAAATATCTGGAAATGTTTATAAAGTAGGCGGTGGGTGTGGCCGATTGACGCTAACATAATTGTCATTCAAGTTGATTTTAAATGCGGAACTTGCAAACACTTTTTGACTGCTGCAAATTGATTTTTGTCTGATGATGGATGTAGGCGGAGCCGATGGAAAAAGGGGGGGAAGTTAAGGGGCAGGAAGTTGGTTGGGTAGGCAAAGAATGTCGCACGCTATGGTACTTGCAACATTTAGCCGCCTGCATTTGCACATCGATTTTCAATGCAATCGAGCTAAGGACATCGCGTTGCAAGGACAAAGCGAAGAAGTAGAAAAAATTACAGACGGAGAGAAAGAAAGGAAGAGAGAGAGAGAGAGAGAGAGAGAGAGAGAGAGAGAGGGAAATAAATAGAAAGAGAGAGAGAGAGAGCTGGCAAAGCGAGTCGCTTAAAAGTTTGCACAAATTTGTGTGGCAAATTTGCAACTTTCGCATAAAGTTTGACTCAAATTACCTAAGCGTCGACAGCGACGGAGACAGCGGCAGCGACGTTGGCGGCGACGTTGGCAGCATCTCCAATAACCAAAGCTGTTGAAAAGTGAAAAGCGCAAAGTACTTGGCCGAAACTTGAAAGATTGTGTGACAAATGCGCTGCAAACCGGCAGAGAATCATAGAAATTTGCAGGGGGTTGAAAGTGGGAAAGTGTCAACAAGAGAGTGACAAGTTGAAAGCAGTAGCAAACTTGCCACACATATTCAAGCTGAGCAGTAAATGAGGCACAGTCTCAAAGAGGATGCAAGTTGCAGTGGCAAAAGGACACAGCCTAAGCCCTGCCCCAAAAGCAATCTGTCATAGACTTCACACTGAAGTCAACTCCAACAACAGCAACTACGAGACTCTCTGGCCACATACTCATCCTCATCCGACTCTTAGTCCTCCTCCGCCCCCTTCCCTCTGCTGCTTGAATCGATAACCAAACGATAAGATGGCAATGAATGCAATCTTATGTCACAGCTCAGCTTTAGTTTTTCTCAGTGTACTATCATATAAAACTGCATCTGTTTTATCAAATGTGATAATCATCGAGAGTTCAACATTTATTCGACTCTAAGCGATGTATTTCGTTAAGTGTGACCAGTCTTTTTTAGGCACATTTCTAAGTGTTGCTTTTCTTCCACTTATCTTAGCATAATACATGTAAAGCATTGATTTCTATAAGTGAATGCAGTTAAGTTAAATTACAAGGCAACAGTGCAGGAAAGGAAACCTATTGAAGGGAACCTCGACTATGGAAATTCAAGATACACTTGAACCGCGCAAGAACCTCAAGCTCAATGGTGGAAGTGACTCCAGTTTGGACATGCCGCTGTCCAAGGAGCACCACCATTCTTTAGAGATATGATTTTCTGTGTGGATAACCATCTTGATAACCATCTTGACTTTGTAAAGTCAGTCTGCTTTTCAGAACCTACCTAAAGTGCCCGCTGCTGCAGAGAACTCTTCATTTATTGTGCTCCGATTGATAGGACTCAAAGTCCATTTGTTTTATGTGGCAAATTCAAGCACTTTTTGAAGCTCGAAATAAACTTGTTAGAATTAATCTTTAATTGCTTCATTTAGTTATGCCAGCTTTTTTTTAATTAATGGCTAATTTTAAAAGTCTGAAAAGTTAAAATATAAGAGTCAGAGGGAGAGAGACAGAGAGAGGGAGAGAAAGAGAGAGAGAGAGAGAGGGAGAGAGAGAGAGAGAGAGAGAGAGAGAGAGAGAGAGAGAGAGAGAGAGAGAGAGAGAGAGAGAGAGAGAGAGAGAGAGAGAGAGAGAGAGAGAGAGAGAGAGAGATAAAAGCGATACCCATAAGCCAATCGCAATGCCAAAAGCCAAAGCCAAAACACGAGCCAAGACCCATAACCAGGCTCCAACACCAGCGATAGGGCTAATGTCCTTGTTGTGGGGAAAATTCAATTTACTACCAGAGTCCATAAACACACGCACACAACACGAACAACAACAACAACAAACTCAACACCAACAATAATAGCGTGGGCTGCTCAGTGGGCCGCATATGAGTTTGTTGTGTGTATGTGTGTTGACAGCTCTGTGAAGCATATAATCGACTTTATACAGATAGAGAAAGAGAGCAAGACAGTGTGAGAAAAGGAGGGAGAGAGACAGAAAGAGAGAGATAGAGAGAGAGAGTGGGCGATGAGGTGTAAGAGGCACAGGCCACATTGCGTATACGCAACCAGCAACATCAGCAGCATCAGTAGCACAAAAGGCAAGAGTCACACGGGCAAAACCGCTTACGAGTCGATGGGAGCGAATGAAAGGACGAACCAACGTACGAATATTGGCAGCGACAACATCATCATAAACTCAATATGTATTCAATCCATTTGACTTTTTGCCCGCCAACCGTTGACGCACTTGCCACACACATGTGGGCGTGGCAACCAAAAAAGCAAACGCATCACCATCACCACCACCACCACCAACCACCACAACCAGCAGCAGCCAAAAAAGAAGCCATGGAAAACAAAAAAAAATTGTTGTATGGTACTTTTTTTTTTGCTACTCTGGCATTGATTTTCAGGCACTGATTGTGTGTTACGTCTAACCGAATGTGCACACACACATATGTGTGTCCATAGAAGTGTGTGCTTGTGTGTAGATGTGTGTAGTTATATGTGTTGCTGGGTGGACTTGTTTATTTGTATGTACAGTAGTGGCACCAGCATTCGATATAGACAATGCGCAAAGCCAAAAACCGATGCGAATATCAATAGATCAACAAGCAGCGTCAATTGAACAGCTGACAGACTGATTGAATGACCAACTGACTGATTTAGAATGCTGCTGCATGCTGCAAAGGGTACGCGGCCTGCGGTTTGCTTCATGCAGCAGCATGTGGCGCATGGGTTGCTCTGAATTTGAGTTGCGTTGCATGCCTAATAAGTTGGTAAAATTAGATTCTTTTTATCATTTTAAGCTATTTTCCAAACTATAAAAAACATTTTATGATTATTTTTTTATTTTTTTTTATTTTTTTTTTAAGTGTAGGATCCGTACTTCGCATCGTACCTTAACCACACAATT
The DNA here is from genome assembly GCA_018150725.1 of Drosophila quadrilineata. Lineage (NCBI taxonomy): Eukaryota > Metazoa > Arthropoda > Insecta > Diptera > Drosophilidae > Drosophila > Drosophila quadrilineata. The sequence goes on from JAECWN010000432.1 coordinate 5,315,864, forward strand.
AAATTGATGAAAATTGTAAAGCATAATCAAAATGATTTTAAAATCGTAAAAGACAGCACATGTCTCGTGATATTCACATAAATATTGGCGACGTTATAAAAGCTCAAAGTTTAAAAAATCGTCATACTACCAAGAAAACCATTTTTACAGATTTTTAGCCATATATTTGGCTATCTTTTAGAAAATACTCATCATAATTACCTCAAATAATTAGCAAAATGCTATATTTGAGTCCTAAAATTAATTAGAGTTCAAAAAACTGGGATTCGAAAGATTTCGATTTTTCATGGCATTGTTACATTGTATGCAAAATTGGTCAGAAAATTCAAAAATTTTAAATCTACGAATTTAAGCAAAAATTGAATGCCTTTTTAATCTCACATGAAAACCATAACCGAAAAGCCAAATTTTACGAAAATCGACTGATTTTTGGCAGAGTTATGGCATTTCAAAGATTCAAAGAAATAAGTAGTAGGAAAAAATCTATTTTAAGCTAATTTGCATCACATTTTTTTGAATATCTCTGAAAATACTCATCAGAATTACGAGAGGCGTATATATCAAGATATGTACAGATGTAAACAGAGACAGTGAGAATGGAGTTCGATGACTCCTGAGAGTTTTCGGTTGAAAATCCGTTATTTTTTGGTGTCCATTTGAGGATGTATGAAAGTTAGTGTGTGTGTGTGTGTAAGACACAGTGTGTGTGTATGAGTGTGTGGCTGGCAAATGGCAGCCGTTTTGAAAATTTCATCAATGCATTTGGGGTTTTGGCTTCGATCGACGCGACGCTGTGGCAGTTAAGCATTTCTCTAGTGCCCGAGGCGTTTTTGCTGAACGATTTCGCTTGCCCCCGATTGTGGCACTTGCCGTGACTATCTCTCTCCGTGTTGCTCTCTCTCTCTCTTTCTCTCTGTCTCTCTCTATTCCTCTCTGACTTTCACTTGCATGCTCTTATTTTTCTGCCAGTTTCATTGTTGTTGCTGTTCTCGTTGCATTGAGCCTGCTGTCATGGCTGAGTGCCTCTTTAGCATGGCTCAAGTGGCCTGGCCTGGCCTGGCCTGGTCTGGTCTGGCCTTGCATAGCCTGCCCCGTCCTGGCTCGGCTTGGTCTGCCCGGAAAATGAGGAGTTTGCTTCGAGAGAATGTTGGGGACAAAACTCACACACACACACATACACACACAGACTCGGCAGCATCCAGGCCACATGTGTGTGTGTGTGTCCTCGATGCCTGCTGAGTGACTGCTCAAATCTGTTGGCCGGAGGGGAAGCCATTCCCATTCCCATTCGCTGGCTATGTCATTTCCAATGCTCATTGCCGAGGCTCTTTGGCATTGATTTGTGTCGCCTCTCAGCGCAATATTCTCCTACCCCGTTACCGTTCCCGCTCCCGTTCCTTTCCCCTGCCCCTGCATCAGGCCCAATCTCCAGCGCCAGTTTCAGCACCAGCACCAGCTCCTTCTCCATATGTGTGGAGCCGCATCTCAGAGACAGTCACAGGCCCCAAACCGCCTGGCACATTTCGCTTGATTGCCCAATTCGGGCAGCAGCGCGAAACGTTTTGCCAGTTACCCCAGCCCTCAATCCCTGCCTTCCTCTCCCCACGCCATGCACCCAACTGAACTGGTGCTCCACTTTCCCACGACGACGACACAAAAAAAAAAAAAAAAAAATGAAAACAGAAAAGGAAGAGAAAACATAAACTGTTAGCTTCACTTCACATTGACTTTACAGCGGCCACGCCTACTTGCCACAGCCTACCAGCAGCGCATTAAAAAACTCACACAAAATTACGATTGCCGATTCACTGACTATATCCATGCATATACATATGAGCGAGTATACCCTGCCTGGTGATTGGCTAAACCAGGGTATACACAACTAAATAAAATCTAAGAGAATTCATTCGAAAGAGATTTAGAACTTTTTTTAAATTTTTTTAATTAATTCCAATTTTTTTTTCTTTATTTGATTTATTGAATTTCTTTTATTAAAAGAAAATTTGGTAATATTCCAATCTTTCATGTTTTTTTATTAATTTTTTAATTTTCACTCCATAAATTTACATTTACATGGTATGTCGTAGTCGAGCATTTGCCAACTCACTGCTGTATTGGGCAAATAAATGGAAAAAAGCAGCGCATCAATCGAGCAAACTGCTTAAGCTCTCCTGCCACGCCCACAACTTCCACCCACACACACATATACACACTAACACACACATATGTTCCCGTTTGGCGGTTTATATCATTATCGACGAGGCAGTCATCATTAGAGAGAGATAGCAAGAGAGAGAGAGAGATTGGCAATTGAGTGAGACAAGAAATCGCATAAATTCAGTTTCCTTCATGACTTCAACATCAACTTCGACTTCAACTGAAGCTTCAGTTTCAGTTTCAACTTCAACGTCAGTTTCAACTTTGCACCCCCGTTAATAAAAACATTAACTTAAGATGTCTGCTCCCTTCCCCTTCCCCACCACCCACCCACACAAAATCCTTACCACCCCCTCAGCAACCCACTTTCTGCATATGTACGCTGTGTGGGCGTGGTAGGTAATGGGGGTAGGCAGAGGATAAGGGGATCAGAGAAGTTTGCTCATAAATAAATATTTCCTTGGCTAACAATTTAAGTAGACTCGAACAATGCGCAACGGGGGCGTGGCTGTTGCACGAACTGTAGGGCATGGAAGGAGGGTGGGGGGTGGGGGACAGCTTGGAAACTTGACAGTCCCGTACACCGTGTGCCAATTTGTTAATAGAAGAAAAGTTTAGTTGTTGTAATTTGAGACTGTTTACAGTCGCCCAAAGGGTTTCCCGGCGAGTACCTTCAGCTAACTTCTCAAGGGGGGGGCGGGAGGTTGAGAGTTCACTGTCTAGATGTGGGCGGATGAGAGACAGAGAGAGAGAGAGAGAAAGAAAGAGAGAGAGACAGAGAGAGAGAGAGAGAGAGAGGGGCTAGTTGCTAGCCAGCTTGTCCAATTGTGTAAGTTTTGTCGACAATCCGCCAGATAACAAAACGCGGCCCAAAGTTTCTTTTGCCCTCGCGTAACAATGTAACATTGCCATTTAAGTTTTGCCTCCACACACACACACATACACACACACACACACACACATATATACCTCCATTGTTGGGGCTAACTCCCATCACCCATCTCCATTTTGGTTAGCCACTTGGCATGCTTGATTGGCTGATTGACTTGGCAATTGCCCGGGGCAGACTTAATTGTTCAGTGCTCCTAAAACTATTTGTTATACGCAGTTTGAGCAGTTTCGCTATATTTACTTAACCGTATCTGTGTCTGCGTCTGTGTGTGTGTGTGTGTGTGTGTAACCGCAAGGATTAGGCTTGACAGCAGCGCAGCATCTGAGAATCGATAAATCTAAGGCGAATCGTCTTAAATGCGCGCAGACTTGAAAATTTACGAGTTGCTGGCAAAAATTAGCGAGAGATGCCGCTGCAAATTGAATTTGGCTGCCAACGCAATTTGAAATGTGCACTCGATATCTTCCTCTTCAATTCTCTCTCTCGCTCACTCTCTCATACTCTCTCATACTCTCTCTCTCTCTTCTGTCGCTGATAAAATGCCAAGCTCTTTCTCTCGCATGCCTCAGAGCCCTCTAACTTTCTCTCTCTTACTGTGTCTCTCTCTCTCTCTCTCTCTCTCTTTCTTTCTTTTGAATATCTATGCTATCTCTCACATATATCGCTAGGTCGCTTGCCCCGCCACATGCTGCGACAGGCATGTTGCATGCCTCACTGAGCAATAAGTTCGACAAACTCATTTCATTAAGCTCACAGTTGCATAAAAAACGAGCTAATGCGCTGCCGTTGCCTTGTAACACAAAGAGAGAGAGAGAGAGAGAGAGAGAGAGAGAGAAAGAGACAGAGATAGTAAGATAGAGAGAGATAGAGAGAGAGTGGGTGAGGGGGAAAGAGAGAGGAAGGAAATATGTCGCTGCTTGCAACTTTGCTTGCAACGTTCGTTCGCCATTGCCGATGTCTCATCATTTATTGGCAAGCGCTTTTCAACGGATTGGCAGCAACGACAACATACGCGCCGATACACACACACACACACACACACGTGTGTATATCGATATATGGCTGAAAGTGCCACTGGCATCAGAATCAGCTTAGACGGGCTGCTCTGACTGAGCTCCACTGCCAGGGCCACGACAAGCTCAGACAGAGACCCAGACCCAGACCCACATCCACATCCACATGCATATCCATATCCTCATCCACAGCCACATGCTCAGTCCTCAGCCGTAGCTTGTTATCCTTGCCTGTTGGTATTTATTGCCAGGCAGCCGATGCCATCAATATTTTATTAGATTAAATAAAAATTTACCAACGATTTATCTAAACTCACGTTGGCCCGTTTACGACTCTGTCAACAGTCTATCCCTGCAATCTCTCTCTCTCTCTCTCTCTCTCTCTTTCTCCCTTTCTCTCTCTCTCTCTCTCTCTTTGTCTCTCTCTCTCTCTTTCTCTCTTCATCGGTGTCGTCCACTCATATTTTGAGGCAAAGTAAACTTTTCAGTTTTCTTCAGACTTTTCATTTGCATGCCATGGTTGGCAATTGTTCGCAATTAAGCGTGTTTCGTGCAACATGTTGCAACATTGTTATTGCATTTATTTTAGTTAAATGCGCGTTGCACATGTCGCAATGCCGTGGGATGCAATTGTATGCGGAATGAGCCGACATCGTTTGTTTAATCGAATACAAAAGTCCATTAATCGCATTTCTCAAGTGCCAGAGATATTGCCAAGCCCAGTCTCATTTCCAATTGCCGCAGCTACTTGCAACCTTACACTCCCTCCCCCGCTACCTTCCCACTCCCACCATCCACCATTCACTAGCTCAGGTGCAACTGTTGCCCATGGTTGCCTCAACTGAACGGCATGGGTTGCAATGCGATTCGATTCGCATTGAAAATTTCTTGGATTGTGCCATTGCCAAAATGGCATTCTTATGTGGGAGGAGACGCACAGCTGTGCAACTTTCCTGTTGCAGCAACTTGCAACATCGTGCCACGCCCACAATCAACTTGTTGTAGCCGCGGGGGCAAGTTGCTGCTGTTTCTGTAGCTGCAATGAAAATATATTAAAATGCAGTTGCAATTGCTTTTCAGTCTTGCCACATGCCCCCCATCCTGCCACACATTCTCTTCTTGCCACACGCACACACACACACACACATTGGAAACACGAATTGGAAACGCAGTCGCTGCCTGCAATGGCATTCATCAGCGTTATCCTGTCTCGTTATCCTTGGTACTTTACATGCAATACGAGCAGCTCGACGGAAAAGCCACTTAGCATTTTCTCCCGCTACTTTTACCTTTCACCTTTCCTTTCTCCCTCTCTATCTCTCTCTCTCTCTCTTTCTCTCTCTTTCTCTCTCTGTCTCCGTTTCTTTTCCTGCACTGTATTGTTGTATGCACAGTTCACATTCATCTTAGAATAAACAACACAACTGAATGAAAATGAATTATATAATTGATTTCAATGCATTTATTTTGACTCCTTCATGTACATGCTCTGCTCTCTTCCAGATCTCGTCGTGCACTCGTGACTCCTCCAGAGCCGAAGGTAAGTGGAATTCCATTTTCAATTATTCAACTTTTTGCGATTTAATGCGACCTCGACTCGAGTTCTACAACAATTAAATGCAGCGTCTGTGGCTGCCAGTATGGCCCCAAAAAAGTATGCTACAAAATATTATACGCAAAAATACTTTCGATGCAGAAAAATTTAATGAGAAAAAATAATGTGGGAGCGTGTGAAGAGAGGGAAGTGGGGAGGGAGGGTTACGAGTATATGCAAAAGTTGGTATACAGTAAAAATGTTTATGGCAATTTATGGAAATCGAGAGCAGATCCTTTACTTCATTTATTTAATGCGCATCCTTTTTTTTTGCAATCGTCCTCATCTAATGTTTCTCGTCCTGTGTGTGGGTGTGTGCGTGTGTATGTCTGTGATATTTGATGTGTGTGTGCGTGAGTTTTTATGTAATCAGAAGCATTGATGCTGCCGTTGCTGTTGCTGCTGTCATGAAATTGTGCAAAGCGGGGTGTGGCACTTGCCTTCATTTAATGGCCAGGACATTAGTCCTGATACTGCTGCTGCTCCTCTTAATGCGATGCGCTGTCGTTAAAAGCTGCGAGCAAAGAAATTGCCACTAAATGTTATTGAAATCGAACACCGCAGTTTCTGTTGATGGCCATCAAAATGACTCTCTGTGTAAGGATGTGTGAGTGTGTGTGTGTGTGTGTGTTGGTGTGTGAATGTGCCACACCCACTTGCCAGCACAAGTCGACAAGACAACTCAGAGTGCTTTGTCTTTTATAATCACAAATTGATTTGCCAGCAAAACAGGACTCCAACTTCTTCTGCTGGACATTAGCAATGCAACAACGAAAATCAATTCTGTTGAGAAATAATATGTCAATCTGTGTGTGTGTGTGTGTGTATGGGTGTGTGTGTTGACTTATTGCCCGCAACTAATTCGTAATTATAATTTCAATTAAATATTTATTTTAATTAAAAAGCAACTTCAAATAGACAGCCCGGACATATGTACATGCGTAGTATATGTATCCATTGCCACTGTCAGCGGCACAACTGTTTTGTGAGTCAGGCAACCATGCAGATCTCGACCAGCCCATGTCAGGACTCTCATCTCAGTCAGACAGCGAGAAAGAGAGAGAGGGCGCGCGAGAGAGAGGGAGAGAGTTTGGCCTCAGCCTACAGTTGAGAGAGCATTCAGTTTGCCTGCTTCATTAAATTTCATGAATCGCCCGCAGCGTTACTCCATATCCTGTGCATGCTGTTGATGGCAATACACACACACACACACTCACACACACACACACATAGGAGAGTCGTTGGGGAGTTGGTGGGGAGACGGACAGGCTCTTTGTTGTCGGCGACATACGTCCGCATATAACTCGGCGAATATCGCGAACCCCCATACACCGATATCCTATGCTCAATCCGTACACTCCACCTCCACCTCCACACACCCCTCTGCCATTTGCTCTCATCCTCTGTGTATCTGCAACGCAGTGACCATATGAGAATGGCCTTGTAGTTGCCCCTATCTTGGCCGGCATATAACAGTCCCCCATCCAGTACAGGTCTCTCTCCACACGCTCCACGTCGCTGTTGTTTCAATGAAAGCCACAAAAACTGTTTGCGCTTTTATTTATTTGCTATTGATTTCCACAGTCCCAGGACGCAATTTGTTTGCAATAAACTTCATAACAATAATTCATGTCCACACAAATAAATAATTCATGGTTTCACTCGATATGCTGTTGGCACTACAACTACAATCCCCTCGCATCTTTACTCTCTCTCTCTCTTTTTATCTCTATCTCTCTCTATCTCTTTCTTTCTCTGTCTGTACCACTCTAGCAGTCTCTTGGTCGCTGCAACCGTTGACCAAACATCTGTCCACGCTTTTGGCTTGAGGCCTGTTAATGCCTTTTCATCCTTGACTATGATTTCAGCGCGTATCTCGCTCTCCACAGATTAGTTGGAGGGCTGCGAGAGCAATAAAGAGAGGGAGAGAGAAAAAAGGAGTTTTGGCCAAGTTAATAAATTAATGGCAAAGTTGCGATAATCAAAAAAACAGAAAGAAAAATCGGTGCAGTTCAGTTTAATCAACAAAAAGTTACAAATTATTAAAGCTATGAAAGTTTTATTTTTGAGCTCTTATATGAGTTTAAGATGGGAATACTTATATGCACCGTGGTACCAATTCGTAGTTGTAAAATACAAATTTAAGAAATTGTTATAGTTTTTTTAAATTATTAATTTAGTAGCTGAAGAATCTGTATCTGTATGAAATGTTAAGTACATTTATATTTATATATTATTAGCCTAAAAAAATCATGCTTTTTCCCCAGCATTTAAAGCTAAGCACAGTAGTACTAAATAGAAGTGCTGTAGTCAATACTCAATTACAAAATTGAAACTAAACTTAAATTATTAATTTTAATTGATTTTTTTTAAGTTAAAATTTCAGTTTCACATTCGACGCAGTTCATTATTTTCGCTTTCATTCGCTCTCCGATTCTCTACTCTTTCTCACTCTCCATTGCTTCGCTGCTTTATGGGGTTATTTGTTGGCTGGGAGAAATGCTTACCAAGCTGTCAAACATTTCTCAAATGGTTTTATTGACTTTGGTTCCACTGTGAATAACTATTAGAATAGTTGAGTGGTTTTGTGAGTGTATTTGACTAACTCGAAATGGAGACAGTGTCAGTCAAAGAGGCAGGGAAATCGAGAGTAAGATAGAGAAGAGAGAGTTCGAGGGCAGAGAGATTTTCTACGGGATATCGTTAGAAACGATGCGTTGGGCATGTGATATCGCTAAGTAATCGAAAACAAAATCAAAAAAAAAAAAAGAAAAAAAAAATAGAAAGAAAAAAAGAAGAAGAAATCCGATAACCAACGCTCATGACATTCACGAGTGTGTGTGTGTGTGTGTGTGTGTGTGTGTGTGTGTGCGTAGTGCCATTAGCATTTCCACAGCCATTGACATTTCCATTACCCCTTTTTGCCTGTGCAGAAGCGAGATGGTGACAACTGGGCGAATATGGAGAGTGAGAAAGAGGGCAGCATACGCCAAATGCGTTGGACGCTATGCAAGGGAAATTGAATTTCCCATTATCGTATAAATGAAAATTAATGAAATTTTTGCGAGCTTCAAGCTCTTCGCTCGCATTCCCATCCGCATTTGTAATTCCAGACTTTGCGAGCGGTTTGTGTAGAGCTGGCGGTACGGGGTGATGGGATGGATAACTTTCTGCGCTGTTAGCTGATTGAATGCATAAAGTGGTATGGACAGTTGAGCAGTGAAAGAGAGATAGAGAGTGTGTGTGTGTGTGTGTGAGAGAGAGAGAGAGAGAGAGAGAGAGTAAGTTGGCCAATGTCGCATTACTCATACGCCACGTGCAGCGCTTTGATTTTGTATTTCATTTTATATTTTTCTTGCTGTGCTGTCATAAAAATACCCCCAGCAGTCAAACATGACGACGACCAGAGTGTAGAGCACAGTGGTACACTGTTACACTGGGACAGTGGGCCAGTGGGTTAATTTGTGGAGCGAGTGAATTGATTTTGTACGAGGCGCATAAGTCAAACGAAATTTCATACCAATAAAGCCGCAGAATTGGAATTGAATTCGAGGACAGCGAATCGAAATGAGAGTGGTCAGTCAGGCAAACATAATAAAAATGAAAAGAAAATAAAATATTTACACACACAAGGCAAGTAAGAGGGGGGGAGAGCGAGGGAGAACACACAACACGAATTGGAGTACAGCAAACAAATAAATAAACACAAATAAAATATGGCTGAGCGTAAGCAACGATGACAACGATAAGGACAACGACATCCAAATGGACGAGAGCCAATTGAGAAAATGAATTTACTATGTACGAAATGGTTAAGTACAAATATGTTCAGATAGCAGCGACATGCACAACAACAAACACAACACGCCACACAGGCACAGTGGAGCCATACATATTAGGAAATATTTCAAGAAAAGAAAAATTGTAATAATTAAATTACCTAATACGTAATTTATATAAATGAAACTAATATATATTTTAAAAAGCATATCACAAAATGAATTACATACAAAAATTATAAATATAAAAATTATTAAATAAATGTCTAAATAAAATTTTTACGCGCAAACAGGCACAGTGGAGCCATATTAGGAAATTTTCGAAGAAAACAAAAATCGTAATAATTAAATTACCTAATACGTAATTTATATAAATCAATCTAATATATATTTTGAAAAGCATATCACAAAATGAATTACATTTATTAATTATATATATAAATGATATTAAATAAATGTCTAAATAAAATTATTACACGCCAAACAGCCACTGTGGAGCCAAATTAGGAAATATTTGAAAAAAAAAAACAAAAATTTTAATAAATCAAACTAATAAATATTTTAAAAACCATATCACAAAATAGATTATATATAAAATATATAAATATTAAAAATATTTAATAAATAGTTCAATAAAATTACAAAACGCCACAAAGGCACAGTGGATCCATATTAGGAAATATGTGAAAAAAAATTATAATATTGAAATTACTAAATACGTAATTAAAATAAATAAAACTAATGCATATTAAAAAAAAAATATAAATAAATAATATGATAATATTAGATTTATAATGATTAAATATAAAATATAAATGATTCAAAAATATTTATTAATAAAGAAAATATAATACAAGAAATCAGTTCCATTAAAGTTCAGTATTGTGCCTTTTGAGTCTGATATATTATTAGATGACATCAATAGACAATTCTGAGGCATCAATTAGTGATTTTCAAATGCAACTGTAAGCTATAAATTATTAATTTAGTAATGCAGCTGCTCCACTGTGCAGCATACATCATTCTTGCCCCCCCAAATTCTTCATGTCTCCTGGCTAACTAACTACCTTCTTCAGTTGTTGCTGCCTGTTACAAGGCAGACTGTCAGCCGGTCTGTTGGCTGCTGTCTGCAAGCCCGTTCATCTGTCTGTCCATCCATCTGTCTGTCCGTCCATCTGTCTGCGTGTTGAGTGCGCGTAGCTGACGCTTGTTTAGCTGTTTGCAGTTGTTGGGCGATCCAAGCTAAAGTCGAAGCTGATTGAGGAAATGGGCATCAAGCGCTCTGACGAACTGCCAATAAACTATGAGCCTGTCAGTGTAGTAGTATGTCCTATGTGTGCGTGTGTGTATCTGTGTGTGTACACACATTGATCTGAAGAGAGGGAGAGATAGAGAGTGAGAGAGTCGGAGCTGGAAATGCATTGCGAATGGATATGCCGAGTGCTTGCAAAATCCTATAAATATGCCATTTGAAAGATAATGCAGCAATAACAAAGTGACGGTCCAGGATGAAGCAGCCGATGAGAGACTACGAGAGAGAGAGAGAGAGAGAGTGTTCGTAAAGGGAGGGAAGGAGTAGAGAGCAAGAGAAAGCTTGGGCCAAGATAAATAGGCAGCAGTAGGCAAACATGATGAGCAAACAAACGTCGACATCGGCTGTAGTCAGAGCGCGAGATTGCAAGTTGCCAACGGCAGTAAACACGAGTTGAGGGAAAGGGGTGAGTGAGCGAGAGAGAGGGGTTAGCTGACCGAGGTGGAGGAGGAAGCAGCAGTTGTTGGCCAGGACGGCGGGGACAGCACTGAGCAAACATAGAGAGACGACTGCGCCAAAGGCGGTGAAATGCATTTCGCAACGCAATGAGCAGCCGACGAGTACAGAGCGAGACAGACATACAATGAGAAAGAGAGAAAGACAGACAGAGAGAAAGAGATATATATATATATATATATATATAAGAGAGAGAGAGAGAGTTAGGCACTCGTCGAGTCACATAAAAATGCCAACTGTCCGCTTGTGTGACTGAGCCTGTCAGCAGGACATGTGCATGAGACACAAGAAAATAGATAGATTTCGACGACGAGCTGGGATTTTGCGAAAAAGAAAAATTAGAAATGCAACAGCAACAGCAGCAGCAGCAGCGGGGACTGTGAGAAGTGCAGAAGACTGAGCTAAGGAGGCAACAGCAAAGTTACCAGCGACAGGAGCAGAGAGTTGGGCTGGGAGAGGATGATCCAGGCTGGCAACTGGCGACGAGCAAATAACAACAAAAATAGCAAATAGTTTGGACCATTTGAAAGTTGTAGCGTATTTTATATGAGCAGCAGTCAAAGGCAGGGCAACGCAGAGAGAGAGAGAGAGAGAGAGAGAGAGAGGAGAGAGAGAGAGAGAGAGAGAGAGAGAGAGAGAGAGAGAGAGAGAGAGAGAGAGAGGTAGAGAGTGGGAATGAAAGAGAGAGGCAATAGAAAATAGAAATGACTGCCTTGGCTTACACACACACACATAAATATATATATATATATATATCTATACAGTTGTTTGGTAGATTAAATTTACTACATTTGAAATTGAATAACTAAAGCTCCCGAAGGATCATCTTCATTTTGTATTTATCCAGAATGAATGGTAAACGACAGTTGAAATAACAAAAACACATACACATACACAAACAGTTAGCTAAAAGCGAGAAGGAAGCCAGAAAAAGAGCGAGGCATAGAGTGACAGAGAGAGAGAAAGAGAGAAAGAGAGAGAGAGAGAGAGACAGATAAGCAGGCAATGGATTGATGATGGAAGCAGCAGCCGTAGCAATAGCAAACAAAATATTGCACAGATACGAATGAAAGCCAACAACAGCAACAACGTTGAGACAGCGACAGAGTCAGAAAGAGATAGAAATCGAAAGAAAGAGACAGAAACATAGATAGATAGAATGATAGAGCAAATCGACAGCGGACAGACACATTTACGAAAACAATCAGTAATGTAATAGAAATGCCGACGAACAGACATGCAGTAACAGCATCAGCATCAACTTCAGCCTCGGTCTCAGCCTCAGCTCGAGCAGCGTGTAGCATGCAGCATGTAGCATGTAGCATATAGCATGCGGCACAAGGCAAACGTTGCCAAGCCTCTGGGGCAGCACGACGAATCGACTCGCAAAGAAAAAAGCAAAGCAGATGTGTAAGCAATGTTTAAAAGAGACTGATACACTGACACCGGGCATATACATTCATACAAACATATCTACATATGTGTATATATACATATATGTAAGTGGGCGTGGCAATGGCTTTTGACCGCCTTTGGCGTTCTGCAAAGGAAACAGCTTGACAAGCCGCTGAAGTTTATATTGAAAGATGTTTGTCTGGTTGCATGGATTAAAGTAACGACGAGTAGAACTTACCTTCCCAATACCTGATGATGATTATACATGAATATATATGTATATATGTATTTATAAGTATCTTTAATCCCTCTCAATTGTTGCTTTTAGTTATGTTGCATAATTCATTTAAAAGAACTTTTATTTTAAGGCTAGATGGAACGAGACGGCGATGCTCAGAAAGAAAGGCAATGCTAATTATAAAGACCTATAATGAGATTGATGAAGCGTAGCTTGTGTCAATTCGATCGTGTTTAGTTCAATCAGCCAAACAAGCTGTCAATCAATCATAAATATGTTATCTTATTTCATCAGTTTGAATTAACTCCAGATATAATTACCAGCATCTGAAAAATAACTATAAAAATCAATTCAATCAGTCTGCTTATCAATCATGCAATATTTTGTTTAGTCTGTCAATCATACATTGATCTGTAACCTTTAATAAATTGAAAATGAGTAACTCAATCAATGAGTTAGCTAGTCAATCATGAACTATTTTGTTCAGTGTGTCAATCATTCACTGATTTGTAACCTACTTCAATGAGCTTCAATCAATTACATGATTGGCTACGATCTGCTGATTAATCAGTCACTGAGTTGTCAATCAATGAGCCTGTCAATCATTGTATCTATTAACTGAAAAAATCATATAGAACATTTTTGTTTTCTACAGGGTATGAGCTGCTGTCACATAATGCGGAGATCAGCAAAACGCTGCTGTAGGGCATGGTCTCCAGAGGGGGCGTGGCAAATGTGCGCTCATTACGGATTTAGCGACTTAGCACGTGTGCGCTGAAAATCTCGCGTCCACACAAAGGTATTCAAATCACACCAGCAACGGATGGGATGGATGGGAGGGCAACACAAATGGCAAATGGCAAAAAGGGGGGGCATGGCAATGGCAAGGATATGACCGCGTTAAAGGATATGCAAAAAAAAAAAGGCAGTCAAATGCTTAAGTCATGCGTGTTTATGTAATATGCCTGTAAAGAATGCGAGTGTGTATGTGTGTGTGTGCGTGTATGTGAGCCATTTTGCAACAATGGCCAAAAAAGGGGTTTGGCTGGGAATTGGGTATTAAGCAATGGGTATTGGGTATTGAACATATTATGTTCATGTGTGTATATGGGTGTGTGTGTGTGTCTGCGGATGTGTGGCTGGAGGTGGAGACAACGCCGGATGTTGAGTTCGCTTTTTCTCATCTTTATGTTTGGTACATTTCTCGCTTCTTCCATTCCATTCCATTCCATTCCATCCCATTCCATTCCTTTTCTTTCATTCTTTCTTCGGAGACGGCCGACGCCAATGTTATGAATAAACATAAAAGCGTTTTGCCTTCTTATCGCGCTCAGCATCAGGAATTCAATTGTATTTACTACACACAGACACCCACACATACACCCACACACACACACACACACATATACACAAACACACACGCATACTCGATTAACAAACACAAAAGAAAATTTTGTATATTTGCAGATACATACAACGTTAAATTGAAGCAAGTCCATATTAAAGTGAAAGAAAATAACTCGTCTGTCTGTTTAAGCCAAAGTCGAGCATATGGCCTGCGGCTTTTGGTAAGAGATTATCAATTTTTATTTGGCAACAGCCGAGTCCTGATTATTCCTAATTGATAACAAGTGTCAACTGCAATTGGCAGCTGCAAATGCCAAAAAGTTTGTATTCGTCTGGACAACAAACAACTCGAAGTCATATTTTATGGTCTTGTTCTTTTCACTTCGCCCAAAGCAATAATTTTGACTTCTGTTATTGTTTTCTATTGCCTATCTTATGTTTGTGTCATAAAAATTACATTTAAATATAAATCAACAGGGAGAGAATAGAGAGAGAGAGAGAGAGAGAGGGCTAGAGAAATCCATAAACATGCAAGTTGAAAGCAGATATCAAAGTTGAGAAATGGGATATACGAAATGCGAAATATCATATCAATGAAAAGCACAAATGCTGAATAACAATTAATAAACAAGACACCTGCCAGGCAAATATATTTAATTTTGCTGCATTTTATGGCATCAGTCTGTCATGCCATTTGAGATAGAAAGAGAGACAGAAAGAGAGAGACAGAGAGAGAGAGAGAGAGACAGAGAGAAAAGAGAGAGAGAGAGAGAGGTAAAGTGTGAACTGAGATTGCAATAATATTTATAGTTTAAATAGCTTTAAATTAGAACAATCACGTGTTGTCTTGAGATTTGTGTGCCTGCAAATACAGCATAAAACATTCGAAATCTGTCAAATAAATGGTTAGAAAATAAGGTAAGAATCAAACTAAAAATTTCGAATAGCCTAGAATTTATAAATGAGGAGCTGAGAAATTTTGACTAATTTTCTTAGATTGTCTCACTTCCTCCAATTCCTTCAAGTATTTCGAGCAATGCATTCAACTTAACAATGATCCGTACCTTCCTTCATATCATTCTTCACTCAACTTCGTCAGCTTCTGTTTCGAGCATCGCATTCAAGTTCGATCAATACCTTCATTCATCTCCCTTTTCGCACAATTCGGTCAGTTTCTGCTTCGAGCAACACATTCACCTTAACAAAGATCAATGCCGTTTTTCATTTCCTTCTTCTCACAATTTCGTCAGCTTCTGTTTCTTCGCTCAATTCCATTGACTTACTCTACGAACATCGTATTCAACTTAACTTCGAGCAAACCCTTCACCTTTGTCTTCGTGCAATTCATAGAGCTTCAGCTGCGAGCAACGTATTCAGTCAAATTGAAGACATTGCGGAAACTGTTTTTGCTCATCCTTCCGCTCATGTCGCCACCAGAGAAATCAGATTGCTGGTCAGGCAGAAACAGTTCTTCTCTCACATTCCCCTGATATTCTCTGCTTTGTCTAAATTTCTTGGACTGACCTACGCGCACTTGTGTTGCTCCGTGTCGGCGACCTACGTTAAATGTCAAACACATTTTACTTGGCAATTTCTTGGGTCGCCTCATTGTCCGTCCCCCCAGCTATGTATGTATGTATGTTGCCTGCATACACCTGACCTCAGCCTCCTCTCTGCTGCCATATATCCAAGCTGGAGCTCTTTCACTGGCCACTCTCAAGGCGTGCAAAGTTCTCGTGTCTCATGTTCATGTCGTAGGCGTTGCCAACTCTAATGAAATGATTCATTTCCGTTTTCCGTTCTTTTTGTATGTGTATGAGTGTGTGTGTGTGGTGTGTGTGTGTGTATTTCTTTGTATGTATGTATGTGTGTGATTCACACACTTGACACTTTCTTTCCGCTTTGGATCTGGCACTGACTCTCTGACTCGTTCCTGCGGCTTTGCTTCGTTGGCTTTGACTTTGCCACGTTGATAAATTTGTGTAAATCCGTTTTAGCCAATTTCCACACATATTCACGCACACTTGCACACACACACACACATACACACAATCACATACTAAC
Organism: Drosophila quadrilineata; assembly: GCA_018150725.1. Lineage (NCBI taxonomy): Eukaryota > Metazoa > Arthropoda > Insecta > Diptera > Drosophilidae > Drosophila > Drosophila quadrilineata. Next base: position 5,332,111 of record JAECWN010000432.1, read on the forward strand.
ACAAACGTGGTAATGTCCTTGGAGAGCAGCATACACCTTTTTGCTGCCACAGCTTGTGGTTTTTCGCTCCTCCTTTTCGGTTTTCCCAATTGGGACTCGACACACCTGCCTCTCCCTTACCCTGTCACCTGCCACTTCTCCCCTCAACTGATGTCCCACTGTGCTGCTGTATCAGATTTTATGTGGTTCTTTGGCAGTGGCAGAAATTTGCTTTCCCTCTTTTTTGTTTGAATTTGCTTTCCTCATATGCATTCAATTCGCTCAGCAATATTAAAGAGTAGATAAACGATCGCTGATTTGTTGTTATCGATAACTTTCGGTTGCTTTCCGTTTGCGTTAACATCTTGGTTACATGCCATCTGATGGCATTTACAATAAATATTTATCAGAGCTTTTCTTTCCTTTATTTTAAGTCTAAGCTCGTTGCTCAGACCGAAGTAAACTCCTTTTGATTTAGGGCAGTTTGTGTTGAACGAACCGCTTTTTTCTCGCCAAGTTTAACAAATCTTGCCAAGAATATCTTTAAATCATTGTGAGTTATGTGGCAGGCAATTGTGAATCATTTCTCAAACATTTTCAGACCGTTTATGCAGCTGTTGGCGACTTGTTTGACTTTTCCAGCCTGCGAGCTGGCAGCAATTTTGTCGGACAGTGTGCACTCCATATGACAGCCATTGCACTCCCGCTTGCACTGAGAGAGCTCAAGAGTGAGCTGCATATACAAACAGAGAGAGAGAGAGAGAGAGAGAGGAGAGAGACAGTTGGAGAGGAGCACGAGAGTGCATATGTGGGTGTAAAACTTCAGAGATTGCCTCGTGTTTAAATAATTTGTGAAATTTTGTTGCAATTTTTTTTTTTTTTTTTTTTTTAATATTTTTTTCGTTCGACGCTTTGTTAAACGTTTTTCGCTTTGTTTGCCATTTGAACGTTTCTTGCATTTTTTCTCTCTGTGTCGCTTTTTGTTTAATTTTCCATATATTTTTTTTTTTTTTTTTTTTGTGCTCTTATTTTGGTTTCATGTTTTCTTTTTCCTCCTATTTTTTTTTTTTTGGTAGCTACTGGTCTGTGGTTTCATCTGCAGCCGACAGGGGGCGGCAGTGTGTGTGCCGCATGGTCAGAGCTGTCGCGGCTTCGGCTCCGGCAACGGCTTCGTTCACATGTTTCATGCCAGTTACAGCGTGCAGAAGTCGAGTCAAGCTTCTCTCTCTTTCTATCTCCCTCTCCCTCTTTGTCTCTGTCTCGATCTCTGCATCTCCTTCTATGTGCTTGCTATCAGTTGCCTCTGTACAGTGTAGGCTGCACTGACCCCTATGTCCAGACTGTGTTGAAAATGCGGCAAGCAGCTTCTGCTTCAACTTCACTTCCAGCAGCATGAGCAGCTCCTACTCCGACTCCGACTCCTGCTCCCACATCTACTGGTGCTCCTACTCCTACTCCTACTCCTAGTCCGGCTGTGGCTCATAACTTATGCCAGAGGCGGCAAAAATGTGCTGGGCCCGAAATGGCAAATGGTTGGTGGGCAGCGTAGCGCATTTGTTACCACCAATGGCAATGTTGTCACACACACACCATATCACAACACACACACACACATGATACTGTTGCCTGTATGTGGTATGAGCTCCTCTCTGGGCTATGCCTGCCTGCCTGCCTGCCTGCTTGCCGCTGGGCATCACTTTTGAAACATTTACTTTATGTTGTTCACAGGAAATTAGATTTTTTTTCTCCATTTTTTTTTGTTTTGTTGTCAGTTTCTGGCTACTGTTGTTGCAGGGGGGGGGGGCGTGGCAGGAGCAGCAGCAGCAGCAGCAGCCGTGTTGTGCAGCAGCACATTTAGTTTTAGCTGAGTTGTCAATGGCAGCAACACAGAAGCTGCCATGTCCTTGCGGACAGGAAGCAAACTCATTGCGGAAACAGCTTTTTAGCCCGTAACAAGCATTACACACAACACACACACATACAGACAGACACACACACACACACACACATACATGTGCAGGAGTAAAGCAGATCAGCCGAGTTGGCAACTTGTTTGCCATGCTAATTTATTTATAGACAGCATTTTTAAGAGGGGCAGCAGAAGAGCCGCAAGCGGTCGCAACTTCACAGTGAAAGCACTGCAACTGTAGCCAGTTTTGAAGTGTCTTTTATTATTAATTTTTGTTCTTTTTTTTCACTTTTTTTTTTTTTGTATATTTGCTTTGCTTTTTCTTGTTCCTGTTCTTGCTGTTGATTCCGTGCAAATTTCCGCCACAGACGACAGACGACAAATTAGAAGCGAACCAAAGAGCTGCATTTAGCTGCCCCATGTGGCACATCGTCGAACTATTTGGCAAAGCAGCAGTCATTGGGATAGATGGCGAAGGGAATTGAAGGGGGTTTGGGTCCTTAATTCGATTTGATGCTGCACAAACAAATCATTAAATGGCCGCCAAACTCATTTGCGAGCCAAAGAAAAAAATGCTGCGAAAAAAGACTAAAAAATTATTTGGGTCACTTTTGGCTTTCCATTTTCGGTTCACCTCTTATATACCTTTTGCCTGGTGGGAGGTTATAGTTAAAAAGTGGGCGTGGTTACACCTTTTCCATTACGTAGCTGCACCATATTCTGTCAGGCGGTCGTGGAGCAAGTGAAAGTGAGAGAGGGAGAGATGCTCTTTGCTTTATTTTTTTCAGTTTTATTTCCAATTTGTTTTTTTTTTTTTTTTTTTTATTTGAGCTGTCCTCTCTGGGGTGCCTGGACAGGACAAGCTGTTGCTGTTGCTGTTACTGTTGCCATTTCTTGTTGCATTTGTAGCACATGATAAGTAGCATAACCATTAAAATCAAAAGCAGGACAGGCTGCCGCTGCCGCTGCTGCTGTTGCTGTTGCTGTTGCAGTTGCAAATGGAACGCGACCACTTTGGTTAATGTTTGGGCTGGCAGCTGTAAGCTGTAAAAGCATATCGCTAACAGGCAACATTCGGTGTGCCACACGGACACATGCCACAGCAGCATTGCATGCGTTCACTTCAGCTTTCTCCCTCTGGCACTCTCTCTCTATCTCTCGCCTCGAGCAATTCTCGTGCAAATGCGCCAACAATCCCCAATTCGCCATCATGCACATCCACCCCCTCTTACCATTTAACTGACGTCCAAGGTAAAATAGGTTGCAACTTTTCGACCATGCAACTAAAAGGGAATTCGCAAAGCGCCATCTATATATCGCTGTATCTATGTGTGTGTGTGTGTGTGTGTGTGCGTGGTGTGGCAGCTGCATTGCATTCATACGGATGACAAGAATTTCTATGAATCATTGGACATTGGTGCAATTGTCTCCTAGCATGAAACTGACTAATCGATGATGCCCATAACGTATAATGGGTGAGAGTTATTCATTTCAAATCACTCTTGTTTTTTCTTATCAAGTTGTTGCTGCATTTTCAATTATTTCAGAAAGATGGATTAATCTTGAATATAATAGCTCATATAAATATAAATATAAAATTCTACGTATTATTTGATTTCTAATTTTTTTTATATTAAGTCAGTTCGGAAAATTCGATTGTAATTCATAGATTAATATTATTTATTATATGCGTGTTAAATATAATAACATGGCAAAATAGAGTTGCCACCAAATTTTTGAAAATTCAGAGTTGCCTGGCAAATCAATTTAGCTATAGCTTAATTAAATGTTAGTTCAAGTTGTTGTCTCAAAAATATCTAAATATTTATAAACTATATACATTTTTCTAAAATCAGAGTTGCCTAGAAAATAAAATTAAGTATATTTGCAAATACATTAATTATTTATTATTGTTTTTTTTAAGAATCTTTTAACTTTAAGCAACAATCTTCACTTTCAGTATTCATTTTCAAGACCTTCAAAGCATTTCAGATTTATATTAAAATGGATTTCAAAAACTCTTTAAGTCTTGTATTTATCATGTGATTTTGCACCACTGTGCGTGCTACGAACAGCTGCAGCTGATAGTGTAAACTTCCCTCCACATCATTCTCTAACAGTCATCCGCTGTCTCCCCTCTCTCGTTCTCTCTTTCTCTCTCTATTTTCCCCTCTCTCTTTTTGCAAGTCCTGCTGAATCATTTTCTTTATTTTTGTGGTGTCCGTGCAAAATTCGTTTCAATTTGTAAAAGCATTTCCATTGTAAACCTTTGCAACGTGCTAAATCTAATAGAGAGTAGGAGAGAGAAGTGCACAGCTGTTAGATGGGGAGGGGGGTGGGGCAGGTGAGGGGCGGGGAGGGTGAGTGAAGCATATACAGTTGGACAGCTGCTAGATTTGGACGCGCAGACATCACGACTGTTGACGTTGCGGCACTCCGCATCTTTGGCCGCAAGTTGAGTTCTTGCCCCTTTTTGGCTTTTTTTTCTTTTGTTCATGTTAAGTATGAGGCATGCCACGCCCTGCGCCCTGCTTGCAACAATAAATGAAAAGCAATTTACGCGGCACAAGGTGCGCCGGACGTGGTCGCGACCACCAACTCAGCATCTGGACGGGGCCAACCGAATAAAGGTTGAGGCAGGCATTCGCTCAAAAAGACATTTGCCACATTTAGTGGCGCCAATTGTGCTTGCCACACAATCCAACCCCAGCTCTTGCCCGTTCCGCTTCCTATATATATATATAAAATTCTAAGCTTCTTTAATGGTCGACAACATTTTTGAATATTAAAATGTGTTTTTGTTGTGGGTGTTGGGAAGGAAGTTCGGCGAAGGGAAGCTCAGACAAGTGTCTGTCTGTCTGTCTGTCTGTTTGATTGTCTGTTTGGCTGTCTGTCACTCTGTTCAAGTGTCTGTGTGTCTGCGACTAGCAGCCATAAATAAGGCCATTTGCTTAAAGCGGCTCTCTGCTAACCACAACAGCGGAACTTCTGCTGCCCTGGGCAGGCACAACAAATACAAGTAAGTGTGTGTGTGTGTGTGAGTGTGTTGCTCGCACACACCTTTTGTTGGCTTCTGGAAATTATATTTTTCTACTTGTATATTCTATATTTTGCTCATCTACTGCTCTTATTTTATTTTATTTCTCATCATTTCGGCATGTCTTTTAAAAGGCGAGCGAGAAATAACAAGTAAAAACGTTATATACTTGAATGGGTTCGACTACGAGTTACCCTGTGTCCCGCTTAAATTGAATCTAATGTCATATATGTATTGGAGATGCTATCTGTTACAAATTCTGATAAATCAATTTCCCTTTTGATCCCGAGTCAGAAACTACACAGTATAGAAGAAGAGTACCCATTTTGTTCTACTTCAAAAGGGTATTAAAAGCGAAATGAGAATGGGCAACAAACAGGACGAGTAACAACAACAATTTTACAAATTTTCGCTATAAAAATTTATGCAAATTAAAAAATGCTCGATTCGACCTATAAACCGCAGTTTCCCTTCCAGTTTCAGTTCCAGTTCCAGTGGCAGTGGCAGTTGCCCCTGCCTCCAGCACTTTCCCTCATGGCCGTGTCTCATTGTGGCTGCCACAGCATGTGGAATTTATGGCCAAGGAAATGCAAATGCAAAAAGGCCCAAAAACTGATTTGGGAATTTTCGAGCATAGCTCCCAAGTCTCTCTTTGCCTCTCACTCTCAGTCTCCCCCCGTCGCCATCTATATCTCTGTCTCTTGGCTTGGCCACATCATTATTTTATGGCCCTGGCAGAATATTCAGGCAGCTGCCATCAGCGTTTGTGCCTGATGAACTTAAGTTTCTGATTAATATTGCAAACAGCAGATGAATAATCAATAACGTTTGCCAAGGCTGCTCAGAAAGCTGCTTAAAGCTTCAAATGAGCTTCAGCTTCCGCTTAATTTCGAACTTACTTCCAAGTTAACTCCCAAGTTCATTGAATATTAGTCTGAATATAGCAAAGTTTGCTTGAAATAAAAATACAAATTTTAAGGAATTTAATTTTGATTACTTGAGATTTTTGCTTAAAACAAAAATTGTTTTTCATCTGTTTCCATTTCGTGTCGTCTGTGCTGTCAGCTGCTTAAGATGGTTAAGCGGTTTTCAGTTTCTCATCTTATGTTTTGTCCCGTGCCATTCCGACATAATTATCTGCTTGGCAAAATCCTGCGAGAATCCTGTCATCTTTAACGTGTTCATTTGCCACGCCTTTCTGCACAGTTGCTGCGTGCTGGGAGGCCACGCACAGTGTGGCAAAACTCTACTTAACTCGACTACAAAACAATATATTACATTTCACCAGCAAAGGAGAAGTCAGAGAGAATAATATTGCGAGAAAAAGTCGAAGGGAGTGCTGTAAGTAAAGCCACAAAACTGGACATTCCCAGCAGCACCATCACCGAGCTGCTTTGCAAGGACCTTCTCCTTGCCTGTCTCAGCACTGCTTGCGTCTCATTTCATTTCATTTCATTTTGTTTTAATAAATTAAAATGTCAAGTTGATAAATGAAGGTTGCCGGCGTGGAGTCGTGTGTCGGCCACGTTGGCGGCATTTTTGAAGGCGGCCATCAGACGACCGAAAAAGTGTCGCATTGTTGTAGGCGCCCACAACTGCCGCAACACCCTCTCCATTCACACCCCCCACACACATGTATGTGTGTGTGTGCTGGTGGAGAGGCGAAGCATCACATTAGCGGCAAAGAGAGAGAGAGAGAGAGAGAGAGTGTCCATTGTCCTGGGTCCCTTTTGCCTCTCCATTCGGCGCACATCCGTTTCAGTCGCTTGCGGTCGCCTCACTAAATTATATTGTTGTTAGTTGCAACAGGGAGCGTGGTGGCATGCGGCATTCGGAATGTGGCATGTGGCAGGCAGCATGCGGGGCCCGTTGCGGCACATTGCGCTGTGGGACCCGCTGCGGTTCTCTAAGTGGTTATGAGTTAATTTTATTTATTTATTTATATTTTATTGTTATCATTTATTTCCGTTTTCTTTTTTGCTTTTCTCTTTTTTCTCTTGTCCGACTTGTGGCAGCCCTGGCTTTAGTTGGGTCTTGACTTTTATGCTACTTTTTTATATTACTTTTTTTGTGTTGTTTTTTTTTATATTTTGGTTTGCGGCTCTGTAAGTGCGCTTAATTTTATTTCCTGCAGCTCCATTTGATTTTGTAGAAAAGTTGTGCAAACATATGTGCGATGGGACTACAAACTGAATTCTCATACACATTAGTTTCTCTCTTTACATCGCATTACATGACCTCCTCAATTTCACTTTCTCCCTCTCCCCAAATCTCTCTCTCTCTCTCCCTCTATCTGTCTATCTGCTTTTCAGTTGTTGCTTGTTGGGTTTGATTTCTATCCGGGCCGTAATTTTTATGGAGCGTTATTGCCTATGGCTTAAAGGAAGAGGAGCTGTGGTAGAAAAGGTTCTGGGGTCATGACTGCCTCATAAATTTCAGCACATTTGCCGGACACTACCATCCCACCCACCCCCAACCCATCGCTCTGTGTTCATCTTTGCAGCAATGCGAAAAGCGAATGAAAAGACATTTCCGTCTCTCATTAAATTTGTCTACGCATTTATTTGTCAGCAAGTCGTAAAACTCCAACACGAATTTTATTAGTGGACGCCCACAAGTCAAACGCAAACACAAAAAAGCGATGAGGGGAAGGGTCCAGAGAGAGAGAGAGAGAGAGAGAGAGGGGATATGGAAGGCACTGTAGGGGGTTAGGTAGGGTCTAATATTTGGATTTTGTTTTACTTTAGCCAAGAGCCTTATGTCTCACGCTCTTTTGCATCTTCATCTCTCTTATTTATTCATTTCCTTCTTCTCTCAGTTTATATTTTTTTTCTTTGGCACACCTGTTTGTTCGGTTGTCCTGTTGTCCGTCTAGGATTCACTCTGCAGCTTCCCTCGTCCCTCACCCCTCGCCCCACGCCCCTTGTAAGTGTGAGTGGAGTGTCTGGAGACAGATGCGACACAAATAGTCAAAGAGAGATCCCAAAAAAGGTCTTCGCTTTTGATGAGTTTGGGATGAATGACATATGCGTAATAGATGGATGGAGGCCAGTGGGATAATGAAAGCAGTTTGAATGCCCAAGCCAAAGGTGAGAAACAACAGATGACAACTTGTGTATGATATGTGTTATCCAATCATTTACTTAGAGCGAGAGGTGCCCAACAAACCCACAACATGATCCACTAACTGTCTTTAAAGAGCACACAAGTTCCAAATGTCAAAATTGAAACTGTTGAAAATATTACAAAATTAATAAAAATAAAATTATATGAAATAATAGAATCATTTTTCTTATAATTGTTGACATTATAAAGGTAGTTTGAAGATTTGACTATGCATAATCATGTTATAAAACTAATATATTTCTAATATTATTGCTGCCAATAAATTCGGAATTAATAACGTCATTTTGATTGTTCTAAACTTATAATATTATTTATTTCTCATTTTTATATTTATATCTACATAACTTTTAATTTAAAATAATATTAATTTATTGGTGGACTGCTAAATAATTGATTAATTAAAAAATATATTAAATGAACATATGAAATTTCATTGAACTTAAAATTGTTAAAGAATTAAAGAAATTGTAAATCATCTGAACATGAATTGTTTCTATATCATAGAAACATCTTTTATTTCAAAATTGATCATATTTTTGATTATTAAATGTATGGTTAATATTAAATTTCAAGTATATTACTTAAGTTCATTTACAAAAAAATGTTGCTAAAATTCGTTGAATTAGCCTTGATAATTATTATATATTTTGTATTTGGGCTATCTGTTTTGGAATCAGATACTATATGTTGCAAAAGCTTTAATTGTAACAAGAATAAGAGAGCGAGAGGCAACTCTAATTGTGGTCACAGAAAGAGATCAACAGATATAGATAGAGAGAGAGAGAGCGAGGTAGAGAGTGAGAGAGAAATAGAAAGAGTTAAGAAGACACAATGTCGCCAGAGAATTGGTTGGGCGACGACGAATCAACAAACTTGACTTTAAAATAAATGCACTCAACCATGCACTTGGGTGAGTTCAACAAGACTGCGTCTTGGGTGAGCGAGCTAGATGCGCAGCTAGAGTGAGATAGACTGAATTGGTGTGTCTGTGTGTGAGTGTGTGTGTGTGTGTGTGCGTGCTTGAACTCGGCCTAGATCGAGCAAATGCTAAAGTTTTTGTATTAAATTAAAACGCTGAGCGCAGAAGTTTGCCACGCACCCGAGGGTCTGCTTGGATGCCTCGTTGCCTCACTGCCACTTTTCGTTTGTTGTCAAGAGGTGGAGTGAGCGTGGGAGGGGAGTGGTGGGGGAGGGGAATGGGTGAATAAGGATGGGTATGTGTGTGTGTGTGGCAACCTGGCGTATGCGCGATGTTTGGGCTGTGTGTTTGCCGTCGAGTAGAGGCAACTTTTCAGAGACCATTGTTGCCAGCTTCAACGTAAATCGTTTTTGTTCATCCTCCTAGTCCCCTCGTCCCGCCCCCGTCATCAGTCTTTGGGGCAGCTGCTTCTATTGCAACTGTTATTAGCAGCAGCAGGCAGCGTGCGGCATGTGGCAGCCAACTGGCGGCATGCAGTCAACTGAGGCTAAGCATCTGCCTGGTTGCCTCGTTGCCTCATTGCCTGCCTGCTTGCCTGCCGTCTGGTGCTTGTGTGGCGTCTCTGAAGTGCAAGTGCAAGTGCAACAACAGGCAGCTTCAGCTTCCACAATCCCCAAAGCAAAAAAGTTTTCTTGCCACGCGGTTAGTTACAGCTAAGACAGCATTGCCGCTTTGTTGTTGCTGCTCCTCCTGTGGCAGATCCTGTTTGGCCTGCCACACACAAAGGCATTGATGCCAGCGGCAACCACCAACCACCAACTTCTCCAACCATCCCCACTGCCCCGAAATGCTCCAAAAAACGAAACTACGAAATTTAAGCAACCCCCGCCATCCCTTATCCCCTTTAGTCCCACCAACTGTGGTTTAAGTTGCTTAAATCATATGAATTTATAACAACTGCTCGATATTCAATTGTTGGCCCAAAAGAGCACAAACTTCACTCAATGAGCGATAATAAATATATATTTGCACATATTGTTCGCTTCAAACACATTTTAACTACATTTTGCGAAAAGTTTTCTTTCTTAAAAATTAAAATTAAATTTTCCTGGCTTCATTTTCAACTGCAATTTAACAAGCTCAAATTTAGTGGCATTTTGTGTGTATTTATTGCAATCTTATTTCAAATTTAAACTGTCAATCAATTTAAGCTATGTTTTATAAATTCTAGAAAATTAAGAATTTTATTATGACATAATCAATAGAAAAATGACATGAAATTCAAAATTTTGTATCGAAATAGTTTTAAACTGCAATTTAACAAGCTCAAATTAAGTTGCATTTTGTGTGTATTTATTGCAATCTTATTTCAATCAATTTAAATTTTTTTGTAAATTAAAGAAATTTAGTTAATAGAAAA
>JAECWN010000432.1:5345000-5460000 GCA_018150725.1 Drosophila quadrilineata
CCAAAATCATTTGCATACTCAAGCCAAATGTCAATGAGTTGTCATTCATTTCAACACATATGCATGCATGCTTGTGTGTGTGTGTGTGTGTTTGTGTGTGAGTGTGTGTGAGTGTGTGTGTATTTTGGAGTTAAAGCCTCGTATGCCGACAAGCCTTGCTTTATTTGCGTGTTAAGCTGTGGCTGCCACATTGAACACCAAATGGCCATTTGCCGGCTGCCAGCAACAACAACAGCTGCTGCAACTGCAGCTGCCTCATGCCACATGCCACATGCCACAGTGGGGCAACAAACTGAAATCCGTTTGTGATTTACATATGTAAGCCAGTCCACGTTCGCATTCTCATCTGCATCTCCAACTGCATGGGCATCCATGTTAATGTCCTTGTCGTTGTTGATTTCGATTTCGATTTCGAATTCGAATTCGATTTTGATTTCGATGCCGATTTCCATTTCAATCCCAATGAAATACTTAAATGAAATGACAGACTGTTAGCGGGCGGCACACACATTGATGCCTTGTATATGAATTGGAAATGGAATGGCCAAACAGCAACAACAGATCAGGCCAAGATTAATTGACCAGGGAGACCAGGGCTGCAACATAGTGGAAATGCAGTTCGTCGGCTCAACTTTGAGCTCTCAACTCTGCCACACATTTTGTGGTCTCTTTCGATCTCCTACCACTTTTATACTCATCTCTTTCACTCGAAGTATTGCTGTCTCATTCTGTGTGTATGAATTAGTGTCTGCTAATTGATTGCTACGTTTATTTAAACAATTTGAGAGCTCACTTGTGTTAATTTATGATCATTTATAGGGCACTTTTCCCCTAACTTCACACAGACACACACACAAGCACTAATTAAATATATACATATATACATTATAATAATGAACTCCACACACAAACACACAAGTATCTTTAAAATGTCTGCCACAAATATTAAGTATACGCCACGTCGACTACATTAATTTTTCATTTTTCATTGTTTTTCATTTTGTCTGTGTTGTGACTGCATGATTGCTGTTAACTGGGCCAAGATCTGGTGACTTTGGCCTTAAGATGTTAACTCAGCTTCAACAGAAGCAAAAACAAAAACTGATGGTGGAAGTTCTCATAACTGCAGCTAACAGCAAATTTGCAGCATATGCAAAAGTGAACGACAGACTGACAGAGAGAAAGAGACAAAGAGTGAAAGAGACAACAGCAGTTAACACGAATACCCTCCGTTGTTTTTGTTGTTGTTGTTGGTGTTTTAGTGGCATTCCTCATGCACATTCCGCCCCCCCCACCCATCAGAATCTCGCTTACATTCCCATTCCCTTTCACATTTTCATTTCCATTTTCATTCACATTTCCAATTGGAAATGCTTTGCATACCCTTTAATGCTGCCAATGGGGTCTGCTACGTTCGCGCAACTGTGTTCGTTGTGGGAACTTGCTAACCAAGTCTCTGGCTAGTCGGCTAAGCTCGACTGTTGCTGGACATGTGCAGCTGCAAATGTTTGTAGGTTGCACAGTCGATATATCAACAACTTTCATTTTGCGTGTGCTAAGCTGACAGAGAGAGAGAGAGAAAAGAGAGAGAGCAGCTTAATCTCTCTTTCGCTCAGTGTCTCTCTCGCTCTCTCTCTCTCTCTATTGCTGTGTTTGCTGTCTATCTCTTTCGGCCGCCCTTTAAATGTATTTATGCCTGCTGTTTGCATGCGTTTAGCTTCGTTAGTTGTCGTTAGTCTGTGAGCTGCTTGCCCGTTGCCAGCTGTCCCATTTCCACTTGGCAGCACTGAGTCCTCAATCCTCTCGCCCTGCTCCTCTCTCCCTCTCCCTCCCCACACCCTCTCCCACTCCCTCTAACTCTGGCTGTCTCTGTCTGCCTGTGAGCTGTAAGTGTTGACAGCAGCGCGTGAAGTTGCCGAGGAAATCGGTTGGTGGTAGGGGAAGGGGGAACAGGAGCAACGTGCTCCTCCGTGTGTGTTTAATTGTCGCAATGCGACCGGCAGCAAACGCCAACACCATCACCATCACCAACACCAACACCAACGTCATCGCCAACTGCAATCGCATCTCAGAGACACCCCCATGCTGCAACCTGCGTCCTCCACTAACTGCGTCTCTGTCCTTCTCTCTGTCGCTTTTAGCATTTTGCCAGCCATTTTTCAATGCAATGCGTGTGTCTGTGTGTGTGTTGCTCCTAGCAACGTAAATCGCCAAAATTGCGTCCAACAACAACAACAATAACAACAGCAACAACAACAACATCGTTGGCGGCTTTCGACAAAAATTTGCCTACAATTTTTGCCAGCTGCCAGCAAACTTGGCACACCAAAAACAAAAAGCAAAAAAAAAAACAAAAAGGGAGGAACAAGACAAATATTTTCGTTGCCGCATGTGTGATAAAAACTGCATATATGTATATGCATACACACACACACAAACACATAGATATATACATATATAGATGTATGTTTTTGTGTGTGTCTGTGTGTATGTTGCCTACCTCGAGAAAATATGGTGCAATAAACTTTGTGCTCGCGACATGCGCGCATTTTTGAAGGCTCCCATTGAGCACCAAATACACACACACACACATGCACACACGCACACACACACACATACTCAGAGTGTAGCACTAACACACATACTTATGTGCTGCCAAAATTTTTAATTTCATGTTATGCTCGAGGCCTTTTAAAGTCAAGAGTTTCAGTTTCAGCTGCAACGTGCCTCAGTCAATATATATGTATGTATGTGTATCTGCAGGTGTATATGGATGTGTGTGTGTGTGTGTGTGAGTGGGTGTCAGTGTGTCCCGCTATTTGACCTAATATCTGCAACATGCACATAAAACTACAGCAAACTTTAACAAAGCCGTTGAAAGCAAAAAAATGCATAAAGTGTTAAGGATAAGAATCTTATCCTAAGATAACGAAAACCTTGGGACAACAATTGACTGCTCATCAAGAGTCCTCTTAACATTAAAATTCATAAAAATCGGTGGAACCTTTACAAATATAGCGGCTAGTAGCTTAAAGTAAAATATTTCTCAAAAAAGAACTCTTTTTTTTTGGATATTGTTCAACTTTTCGGTTGTATTTTCTAAAATATTGTTTCAAATCAAGTGCGGTAAAGTTTTGATGTCAGAAATCGAAAATTGTCTAAAAATTTCTGTTTTAAAACGTTTAACATTTTGATATTCTTACAAGGAGTTTAGACGGAGCTACTGCTTCTTAAAGTTAAGAAAGTCTCCAATTTTCCTAGCAAATATCGACTCAATCACTATTTTGAAATCATTTGATCAGAAATTTCCATACCGTGATTTTGTTGAAACAATTTTTAAAGCCGTCCAATTTTTGACAAAGTTGTGGGATTCAAAAGATTTGAATAAGCTGGAATCTTGGGGTGAGAATCGAACTTCGATAGGGTAGAATTTTCGATTATGAGATTTATATACCATCCGAACAGGAATTTCAATACCGTGATTTTGGTAAATCAATTTCGAAAATCGGACAATTTTTGACGAAATTAAGGCATTTTTAAGTTTTTAGGGGAAAACAAGCTGTAATTTTTTGGCGAAAACCCGATTTGAATAGTGTTAATTTTTCGATCTTAAGATTTATCTGAATAACTTTCAAAATAATTTCTATGTGCACGTTTTGAGCACAAAGGGTAGTATAAAAAAAATTAAATACAAGTGTGGGCAGATAGACAGAGAGAGAGGGAGAGTTAGAGACAGATAAAGATAGAGAGAGAGAACAGTGGAATGAAAGATAATGAAGAAGATTTTTAGCATAAGTTCTGTTAATTTGATGTGGCAAAGACGACTTAGCTGAGAGCGGTTAGAGATAGAGGGAGAGAGAGAGCAATAGATACGCACTGCGGCAGCTGCGGCATAAAGTGATGAGAATAGAGGAAGACAGACACTTTGATAAGGAGACAGAGACGAGTGGTGGCAGAAGGGTATGATAGGGGTGGAGGGGGAACAGAGGAGCAGCAAAAGCGGGTTATGCCGACAACAACAGGTGTCTTCGGCTCAACGCTAATGCCGCAGCCCTAAGCTGAGCTGCAGACGGCAGCCAATTGGGTGGATTTGTGAAGTGTGGCAAATAGTCCAAAGAGGAGGAGGCGGTGGAGGAGGATGAGGAGGAGGCGGAGGACGGAGCCGAAGTGGGAGATGTGGGATCGTGGAAGGAGCTGCTTAGGTAGCGCTAAGATGAAAACAAAGCCAGAGACATGCACACAAATTGTGCAAACAACTAAAGCGACAAAGGAGAGCAAAGCTACAGAGAAAGAAAGGAGACGGAGAGTTAAATAGAGAAAGACAGAGATAGGGGGAATAGAGAGTGAGAGAGAAATAGCTGCCACGCCCCACAGGCGCATAAGTAAGGCGATTTGCAAGCAAAGTCTTTGGTTAGATTTCAGGTAGAAGCTTCCAGGTAACATTTTTATTAACAATAACTTATTTTGTGTAATAAACAATGTCTGGCATATTGTGAGTTGCCTCCTCTCTCTCTCTCTCTCTATCTGTCTCTCTCGCTCTTTCAGTTGTCGCAGCGAAACGGAGTACACGCTGAGACTGAGACTGAGCTTTGCCACTTGAGGCGCCCCCAGACATGGCAAGCAAAGCAAAGGTAGCAGCAAATTCAAGTTGGTGGTGAGTCCTGTGTTTTGTGTGCCGAGGACTTTGTTGCCAGGATTACCTCAATTCCTGGCTGGTAGAGCCAACAGTATCCGGCATGGCTCCAACAGGCTGCCAACAGCCACCTGCCAACTTGCCATCCTGCCACTTGCCACTTGCCACTTGGCATTTGCCCATTTGCAGTGGTTATGCCACCCGCTGGCATCTTGTGCGTTCACCTAATAAAAGCTACAAATAATCACGCATTTATTATGCTCTATGTGTGTTGTATGTGTGTGTGTGTTGTCGTTTATCATATAATGCCACAGAGAGCATAATACAGCCAGAGGGAGACAGACAGACAGACAGACATACAGAGAGAGAGAGAGAGAGAGAGAGCGAGAGAGAGACAGTGTTTTGGGGGAAAAAAATGTTACAAATTTGGCGCAACTTGTCTTTTGTTCAAAGCTACAGAGGCTCTGCCTTCGAGATGCCATTCCTGATTCTGATTCTGATTCGGATGCTGAAATCTTATGCTTATTCCAAAGCTGCACCCTCCCTCACCACCCCTTTTACCAACCCTCTTGTCCCAGTCTCAGTCTGCCGCATGATTGCAATCATAATGAAAATTCCAGCTTTGTTTTTTGTTATGCCCCAAAATATGAAGAAAATTACAGACATAGAGATGGAAAGTTAAGGAGTTTGAAAAGTATAGAAAGAGATAGCTAAAAAGAGAGAGAGAGAGAGAGAGGGAGTGAGAGAGAGTAAGAGTGAGAAGAGAGAAAGAGAGGAAGAGAGTTGTTTTTCTTTTTAGGGAATTGCATTGAGCAGTTCACATCTCTCTCTTCCCTCACAATTCATAATTAGATTTTGCAGCTTCTGCCTCCTAATTTTATTTCTTATTTTCCTTATCTTTTATTCTCCTAGAATCCTTTATCTTTTTGTCTTTATTTTCTTCCAATAGAGGAGCACTTTATTTATTTATATTTATATAATTTCTGCTCTTAAAGTCAATTATATAGCAGTCAACTGACAAATTAATTTAAATTAAAATTTCGAAATATAATATAGTCAAAAAAAAAAGAAAATAAATAAATTATATTATCAATATTATAATACAAATAACTGCCAGTAAAATGAAACATATTTAATTTATTTCACCTATATTTTGCCATTTCATTTGCAAGAAATTTCCAAGTCCTGTCAGTTTCTTGGGCAGCTCAACGCAGCTCGTCCTTTTCATCTAATCTACACTTAATGTCATCTGTTTAAATATTCTCTGGTCAATAAATTGAGGCATGAATTTCGCGTTCAAGTTTGTTTTATGGCCATGCTGCTATTGTGGACACATTGTCCTCGTGATAGCATCTCATTTGAGAGTCCTTCGGGGTGGTCCAGGGGGCAGAACGTATCCTTTGCAAATCAGGTAAGCCATCTTATCGCTCTTATTCTGCTTCTTAGCTGCTCCTCGATACACACCTTTCTCTTGCTCCCCTCACTCACTTATTCTCTCTCTCTCTCTCTCTCTCTCTCTCTCTCTATCTTTCTCTACCTCATCTCAGTAGCGCTCTTTCTTTCTCTCGCTGTCTGTCTACAGTTCTAAGCCAACTTCAATGAGCTGCGGTTGGCTGAGGAGAGAGGGAGAGGGGCACTGGCAACGGTCGCTCAATCGACCCAAAAAAGTTGGTCAATTGGCAATAAAATCAAAAGCGAGCAGAGAAACAGCAGCCACATGAAGGCAACTTGAAGAGCAACAGAGTCCGAGCCGAGCTGCATGATGGAGCTGATGGAGTCCAGTGCCAATAGAAGAGTAACACTGGCAGTGCCTCTGTCCAGGACTTGTGGCCCAAAGTTATTCGACAAAGTCCAGGCGGCGTGTCTGGCATTCCAAATGCGACGCGGTCAGCTCGACGGGATGGGGGTCAGGATACACACACACACACACACACATACACACAAAGGCAGCCAAAAGGCATAGAGGGAGAGGGTAGATAGCAGGGAGTGGAGAACGTTACAGAGTTGGTTCATAAAACGCTTTGTACGCTCAAACAGACACAGTAATTGGCGTTACACCAACCCCTCCCCCTCCCACCCCCTCACACACACCTACACACACACACACGCATGTGGGTGTGTATGTTGTGATCCTTAGCCAGCACTTTGTCTTACTCGCCGACAGCCTTGGTCGTGGTGGAGAGCGGGGAGGCGGCGGGTGTCAAGAGCTAAAAAAAAGAAATATTCGCAAAAAAAAAGAACAGAAAAAAAAGTATGAAAGAAACTTTGGCGGCGACGCGTCTTTCATAAACTTTGAGTGTTTCTGTTGCTGGCATGCACTTATTTTCTTTATATTTATTTATATTTCGCTCAGCATCGAAATGCCACCCCACGCCCCCACGCCCACCCCCATCCTTCCCAGGATACCATGCTCGATCCTAGGACGAATCCCACCGCCACCAACGTTGCTTTTGCCCTTTATTCTTTATTCTTCATTGCGCACATATTTTCTTCTTGCTCAGCTACTCTATGAGGAGTTGCCCTCTCACTCCCTCTCTCTTACTCTTCCTCACTCTTTCTTATGGTCTGCCTGTCTCTTTCTTGTTGGTCTTGTGCTGTGTTTCTTATTGAGTGGTCATAAGTTTTTGGCCAGCTTCCTGGCAGCTGCCGTTGCTTCCATCTGTCAGTTTTTGGTCGCATTCCTCATTTTCTCCTTCTGCTCCGTTGTCCTTCTCTTCTCTTCACTCTTTTCTTTTCTTTCCATTTCGTTTTCTTTTTCTCCCTATTTTTTTATTGCGTTGTTGTGTGAGAAAACAGCCAAACAAATGGGAAGTGGGCAAAACAAAATAATAATATTTATAATAAAATACGCCAACGAAATTATGTTGAAAATTTCCGCTTCTTGGCAAAACACCGCCCCGCCCCGCCCCATCCCTGCTACCATCATGAATCCGCTTTCTTTGAAACGAAACATGTTGTATGTGTGCCCCGAAATTGCAGAGGCTCAAACACAATCTACCTCTCTCTCTCTCTCTCTCTCTCTCTTTTCGTCAGTATCTCCCTTGCTCTTTCTCACAAAGTTACAAATCGCAATTGCATTTCAATGCAATAAGCAAAGTTATTCCTTTGCATTGCCAATTGCAATACAACTTGGCCAGAGTCCGAGTTAAGAGTCAAGAGCAGTCAAGGAGTTTAAGGACCTACTCCTTTGTCTACATCTTTCACCACTCTATCAAACTTACAGTATGTGTGTGTGTCAGTGTGTGTGTGTGTGTGTATTGTGAAAATTGTTACACATTTGCCGGATGCATAACTGCAACTCCAACTCTGTGCATCGATGCTCAAACAGTTCTCCAAATGAGCACAGATATCCGAACAAAGTGGCATAGAAAGAAATGAAATATTCTTAGAATTGATATGCAACAGCTTTTCAAAAATATTTGAAAAGCACTTCAAGAGATTTTCCGAAGTTAAAGTACCTCCAAATCATGACTCTACAGATAACATATACAAATATTTATTTTAAAAAGATACAGGCTGACTGAGAAATAAATAAAATAAATATAATCACAATAATTTGAAAAAATAAAGCAATATAAATGCGAGAGATTTTCAAGAATGTTTGGAAAAAAAAGTTAAATAAAAATGTAAAGTTATTCATGCGAAATGCCGGCAATAATATGACTATTGGAAAGATTACATAAAATTAAACTTAAATTGAATTAAAAAAAAAAATGGAATAATTTTTGCAATATTCCATAGGAAAATAGATTTAAGTCTCTCTAAGAAAAGGCAACATATTTCAAAAATAATGTTTCTGAAATTTATAAAATTTTAATTTTATGTATTTTATATATTATATAGACTTAATAAAAGTGATGGAAATACGATCCCATTTTAGGTTAGCTGAGATAAGATAAGAGGATAAGAGCTAAAAATTTATAGATCTTTTTTAAATGTAACTACATTCACAACAATAATTCAAACAATCAAAAATCATAAAATTATATTATATAAATAAATTAAAGAATATAGAGTACGAAGTAAAGAGTTTAGAGTACAGCGTATACTAAGAGTATAGAGTAATGAGTATAGAGTATAAAGTATAGAATGTAGGGTATAGAGTATAGAGTATTATGATTGATTTTTGCCATATTCGATGTGGAAAAAGATGAAAGGCTCTCTCAAGAATTATTTTTCTGAGTTTTAGAATGTTTTAATTTTCTACGATATTATATATTCTATATATTATATATTTAGAAGACTTAACATAATAAAAGTGATGGACAAACGATTCCATTTTAGGTTAGCTGAGGAATTAAAGCTAAACAATTACAGATATTTTCCAAATGTTACTAAATTCGCAACAATAATTTAAGCAATCAAAAAATTTAATTATTTTAAATAAATTGTGAACAGCTGTGATTCACATTATATATATGGCGGATGAACAGCAGAGATATGCATATACTTGTATCCGAAAAAAATGCCAAATTGGCAGCACTGGTGGAGAGGGAAAGTAATTGCATTTCGCATTGGCCTGTAATAAGCTGATTTCGCTCAGATTGAAAATTGTTTACAAACAATATGAAATTAGTTTTTGTATAATTAATGGCCGAAAGCAGCGATGCCGACAACAAAAGTCCGCAAATTAAAATCCGGCAAAATGAAAGTCACAAACGAAATCGATATGGCAACGGGTGGGGGGTGGACTGCGAATACCACGATTTATTGGTACTTTGCAAGAGGGGGTTGGGGTTGGGGTTGGGATAGGGGGTGGTGAAGGGGGAGTCTGCTATTTTGGGGTAATATTTGCGACGCCAGCCAGAAATCATTTGGAAATCAAAATTTGAATTGAAATCACATTATGACAATTCGGAATTGAAGCGACAATGCGAGATCAAGAGCAACAAAGAGAAGAGATAGAGAGAGTTTTGTGAGGCGCTGGTGTATGCAACAAAATGTTGCACTTGCTGGTGGCAAAATTGCAATTGCAATTCGCTCACTCATTTGCGCAGAGTGTGTTTCTAGGCAATTGTGGCAAGTGCCTGCTGAAATTCAACACTCCACTTGCAACACTCCCTCTCACTCTCTCTCTCTCTTACTCTCAGTGTCTCTCTCTCTCTCTTTCTCTCTCTCTCTCTCTCTCTCTCTCTCTCTCTCTGTGTCTCTCTTGCTTGCTGGTTGCACTTGCATCATTCTAATGAATTTGCACTTTCATCGCACGTCACAAAGGAGTAATTACTTAATGCTGGCATGTCCACTATACAGTGTCCTGTGTCCAGTATCCTGTGTGTTGTGGCCAAGTGACTGCAAAGAAAGCCGACAAATTCAAAGCCTCAGCGCTCTGCCACCGCTACTGTCACTGCCCCCTTCCCCGTAGCTGCAGCTGAGCTGATTTGCCAAAAGTGTCAGTGCCACAAATCAAAAGCCAACTTCTGTTGGCCAACTCACTGACTGAATAACTCTCTCTCTCTCTCTCTCCATCTCCATCTCTCTCTCCCTTTCTCCCTCTCTCTCTCTCTCATTCTCTCTCTCTCTCCATCTTACTGACTTTGGCTGAGTGAAAGGCGGATGAGTGTGCATTGGACTGATGGACACACTGACAGACTGACAGGACAGGATTGGTTTGGAGGCGGCGGTTAATAGGGGTTGGGGAGAGAGGTGGACGGGGTGACCTTTCGCTTAGCCTGATGGGCAAAACTCTGACGGAGTGACGGAAGCATCTCTTGAGGCAGCTGGCGGAGAGTGAAGAGCGGGCAGCACTTGCAGCACTTGCAACACTTTTGTGGCAACACCAAATAGCCAAATGAGTTCAGCGTCCTGGCCGCAAGGCAAAGGAAGGATATGCAGCTGAAACAAAGACTGCCATCAGCAGTGGCAAACGTCACGAGCTAACGAGTGCCAAGTTGCAAGTAGCAAGTAGCAAGTGGCAAATGGCAAGTGGCGAGTGGCGAGTCGAGCAATGATTGCGGTTACTTGTTGGTTTTCATTTCATTTTTCATGGCACTTCTTTGACTCGTACTGTCCCAATGGCTGTGTATCTCTTGGCATTGCTTGCTGCAACTGCTTGTGCTTGTTAAGCACTTTAAACAATGTGGCTGTGTGGCATGCAACATTGTTTAATTTAATTCTGTCACTTGTCCAACCAATGACAGCGTAACAAACGCAAAACGGCAGCTGCTTTGACTTTGACACCCACTCCTCCAATCATCCTTGCTCCGCTTTTCCCCATCCTCCACTTCCTCCCTTGCCCTAGCTCAATATGCTGGACTCTCTGGGATCCCTGTCGTGTCCTGTCGTGTCCTGGTATCCTGTAGTCCATTTCGTGTCGCCTTCGCATGCCAAAAGCGCAATTTGTCAAATGAATTTCAAGTCCGATGGGATTGGGAGACAGCCACCCGACTAATATATATTTTATATAGTATACACATATATATTTTAAACATTTGAGAGAGAAAGAGAGGGATAGATAGGTAAGGAATGGGTGGGGGGGGGTCAGTGGAGAGGAACAGCATCACCTGTGACAGCTGTGCTACAAATTGTGTGTGTCTCTCTCTCTCTCTCTCTCTTTCTTTCTCTATAAGTTGCTGCGATTCTCTGAGATTGTTGGGGAGGCTCTCATTGTACAGAAAATTTGGCGTTAAATTTAATTTTCCAATTAAATGCCAAAAACTTTATTTTTGTGCACGTTACCCCCAAACCCCCTCTCCAACCTATCCAATTTTGTTTGTTGCGTCAAACTGACAACGGGAAATATTACAGAACGTGGCACGCGCAACTTGCTGTTGCAAGCGAGATAAAAACAGAAAAAACAAAAACAAGCAAAAAAAAAAAACTAACACACATAAATGCAATTGAATTTGTTTTTTCGGTATCGTTTTTGCACAAACTGTGTGGGCAGAGAGGGGCTTAGGGGGAAGGTGAGAGCGAGAAAATAAAACAAACTGCAGCAAAAAAACAATTATGAAAAAAAATCTAAAAAAAATAAAGAAAATATATAAAAAAATAAAAATTTTATAAAAATACAAAATGAAATACAAAATGTCGAACAATGCGCAAAGTTAACCAAGCAGAAAGAGAAAGTTAAAGAGAGGGATGAAGTGAGAGAGAGAGAGAGAGCATATGAAATGGAGTTGCAGTCGCCATTTTGTTGTTTGATGCCTTTGTAGGCGTGATGGGTGGGGGGGGGGTGTGAGTGGTTTCAATTTGATGGCCACAATGAGATAAACATTTTCAATGGCCGGGCGATTAATTAACCATGGCGAATCCACTCACAAATTGTTTGACAATCAACCGGAATTGTCAATTATTTTCATTCATTCATTTAGTTTTTCTACCACCGCCCCCCCCCCCACTCACCCCTGTCACGACCAACCCCCTTCACTTTGTAGAACTTTATCTTGTTAATATTGTATTTGCAATTGGCATTGCCAGAGTTTTAAAGTTCAGTAAATTGTTTACACAAACTCACAAACTTTATTTTATTTTTAGTGCATATTATATTTTATTATCATTTTTTAAATTAGATTTTTGATCTACAACATAATGATGTGAGAGCTATTGTCCTTGGGCGGGGAGGCAAACAAAACTAAGCTAATTCAAGAGTTAGCTCCAAAGTTGAGCTGCCCCTGCGGCATCACACTCTCAGCTCGGAATCGAATCGAGTTGAGTTGAGTTCACGGGAAATTTGTATAAATTTCATTTGACACTTTGAGCTCAACTTTCGCTATAAATTTCTGATAAATATTCTACAAAATGAGTCGTAAACGCAGCTCCCAACGCCGAATTGCAATTGGATAACAATGTCACATTAGCCGTGGGACCTCCAATTGAAATTAGAGTGCCAGAGTCCCGGCACAGTTTGGACAGTTGGACAGTGGGACAACTGGACAGTTGGACAGTTGGACAGAATGTTGGAATAGTGCAAAAGTTGCGCGAATAACTTTTCCAGCTGCAATGTGGCGGCAAATTGCAAAGTCGCGCCAGAAAATAAAGCGGCCAGCCGCAGGACCCTCAAAACATCACAGAAAAAACAACAACAGCAAAAAAAAGTAAAGGAAGAGAAAGAGAAAGAGAGAGAGAGAGAGAGAGAGAGAGAGAGAGAGAGAGAGAAAGAGAAAGAGTGGGGAAAAAAGTGAAACGCAAAAAGTTGCCCCTTGAGAACATGTCCAACTAAATAAAAGTCAAAGTAAACAATTTTCCATTTTATTTGCTTGCCAAGTTGCGGCCAAAAATTTCAAAATTTCGCAACTATCCACCAACCAACCCCCACCCATAGTACACTACAACAGTCACCAACTGCCCTCTCTCTCCCTCTGTATTTGTCTCTCTCTCTCTCTCTCTCTCTCTCTCTCTCTCTCTCTCTCTCTCTCTCTTTGGCTGTGACTGGCAACACATTTCAACTCATCGCGGATCTTATTTCATCTCATTTCGTTTTGGTTCGCTTCGTTTGGCATTTGCTGTGGAAGTGTCTCAGCTGTTGTTGCGGCTCCCTTCAAATAATTAATTATGCAGCGCCCGAAACTATGCAACAGTTATCAGCAATGTCTGCCAGCCTCGCACCCCTTTGACCACCACCTGCCAAAAACTTTTGTGTATTACACGCGGCGCGCTCATCAAGCCAAAGTATTTGACGTTCCAACAAAGTTAAATGAGTTTTTTGATGCCCACCTCCAGCTTCCAATTCCATGTCCATCTCCATCTCCATCACCACTTCCACCTCCATCTTCAGCGCCATTTCCAGTTCCTCCACCACTTTGACTTCTTCTCCAGCTCCTGCTGCTATTTTAACCTTTGTGCGCCAATATTAGAGCTGTTTGCCTTTGGAATAGGGTAGAGGAGGTTGGTGTGGTGGAGGGGAGGTGGGTCGTATTTTGACCGCGCTCTGCGATTTCTAATTGGAAAAAGACGCGCGTCCGCCACCCGCTGCCCACCGCTGCCACCCTCTCCACCACCCACCCGAACAATGACAATACAAAAGTTTTGCAGCTTCGCGAAATTGAAATAAATTGCCGGCAATAACAACAAACACAATAAATAACAATGAACGAGTTGGCAGCACCTTTCACGCTAACAGTACTCACGGAGCGAGGGGAGGTCGTAAAGTTGAAGCTTGTTGTCTTTTCGCTTATGGGCGGATCTAATGACGCTGTCTGTGTGGCGGCCATTTAAAACTTGATTAAGGCACAGGGCACAGTGACTGTCAAGAGAATAGAAACTGATTGATGCCATGGAGTGTGAGTATGAGAGAAAGAGAAACACCAAATGAGAGAAAGAGAATCGGATATATTCTCTTTCTCTCACTCACTCTCTCTCTCTCTCTCTCTCTCTCTTTCTCTCTGCTTCGGTCAAGCATGTGGGCCGTTAAATCGCTTTAATTGCCAATTTCCGGTTAAGTAATTAAAAGCGCTCCACACGGAAATTGGTAAAAGCGCAATTAAATGCCAAACATATTTGCTCAACATGCCGCAACTAAACACAGCGATTGATGATTGACGCTTGACGATTGACGGTTGACTGATGACCACTGCTGCTCAGTGAGAAAAAAAATAGCATTTCGCAAGTGGGAAAGTTGTTTTTCACTTTACGTTTGAATTAATAAATATGCGCGCATGACTGATGCAGCTGATTGATAGCTTGATTGACGGAAATCGATGGCGGCGTGAGCAAGCCGAATTTCAACATTTCAATTGACTTGACAGTGTATTTATTTTCATGTCTTACTTTTCATTTTGCATTATTTTCGAATTATTTGTAATGTAAACATAATTATGCTCACTGCTTGCCACATATTGTGGCAGGCAACTTTCAGCCAGCACATTGACAACTCTTGACATTCAGCTCAACTCTGTTGTCTGTTCAACGTAGCTGTCTGTCAATCAGTCGTGATTCCCATTGTAATCTCAAGAGGAGCCAAGACAGGTTGCAAGTACTCCCAAGTTGAGGTATCTGTTTGCAAAGGAATGAATTCGGGAAATCAAGATTTTTCGAATTCTGGATATCATCATATGAGGCATGTGGCAGAGAAAGATGAAGCAGATATAATGTGTTATCAAGAGTTTTGATTGCTTCCGAACAGATTTCTATTTTTCTGATACTTAGTGTAGATTGAAACATACTATTCAAAAGGAATATTTAGTCATGTTCTCAAACCCGAATCCGAACGATACTTGCGGTTTCGCAATAGCTGTCAGTCAATGTCTAAGCCGCACGTTTCGTTCGAATTCGAAATTGAGAACAGACTTAATTATTTTCACTTTTTTATTTAGGGCTTTCTCTCAAATGTTTGGAACTTCTCATTAGCTAAAGATCGAATAATGTATCACTATCATCTCGTGTTGATCGCTTTGCGTTCACTTTCATAACGTATTTCTATTTCTTTATCTCTCTCACTCTCTCTCTCTCTCTCTCTTTCCCTTTCTCTCTCATTCTCTCTCAATTTCTCTCTCATTCTCTCTCTGACATAAATCAAATATGAAAATTCATATTGCAGCCGTTCAATAAGTTTCATTTCTTTTCTTTCTCTCTCTCTCTCTCTCCTTTTTTCTCTTTCTATCTAATTCTCTCTCTCTCTCTTTCACTTTCTCTCTCTCTCTCTCTGACATAAATCAAATATGAAAATTCATATAGCTTCTTTCTTACACTCTCCACAGCTCTTAATTACATTGTGAGAAATATGCAGAGAAAAATAAGGATGCAGACAAAAGCAGAAGAGAGAGAGAGAGAGAGAGAAAGGCAGCTACTAAAATCTAATTGCGAGTGTTTTCACGTTTTACTCATTCGCATATTTCGGCGTTTGCAATAAATACAAAAAATAATTAACTCATTAAATAAGCATTTGGCGTTTGCATTTGCAATTTGCTGGCATACCATTTCGCTAGAGAATGATGCCACACACACACAGAGAGAGACAGAGAGAGAGAGAGAGAGAGACAGAGAGTGAGAGGCTGTGGATGTGGGTTTGTGTCATAAATATTGCTTAATGTTTGGCATCAGGCAAATGGCGTTCCATGGCAGCCCATCGAGAAATAGAGAGGGAAAATGCCAACTGGGAGAGCGAGAGGGCAAGCGGGAAAAGAGAGATAGAGAGTGTGAGAAAGTGAGAGAGTGGAGGGAGAGAGGTGCTGGCATTATGTGTGTTTGTGTTTTGACTAATGCACGAGCTTCGGTCACTTGCCTCACGTGGCAATGAGACTATTGGGGGCGCTATTTGCCTGCCAGCTGCCCAGCAGTGGGCGTGCCAATATGTGGCAAACACATACATATATATATATACATATATATATATACATATATAGAGTGCCTAAGGCCGTTATGTAGGAGCCAGGGCATTAGGGGCAGGTAATTTTCATATGAAGCTAGGCCGCAATTAATGCCAAATGCCAAGAGAGAGAGAGAAATAGTGAGAGTGAGAAGGAGAGGGAGAAGGAATGCAAGAGAGAGAGAGAGAGAGAGAGAGCGAGAGAAAAGGAGAGAGGGGTAGAGGGAGTGCGTGTGTTGGCCTGGTCAACACATGGCCGGACATCATCATTATTGCTCTTAACAACTTACAGCAAATAATAAAAGCATCATTTACAATAAATGCACATGCATGTCTGTGTGTGAGTGTCCCAAGTGTGTGTATTTATGTATGTGTGTGTGTGTGTGTGTGTGTGTGTGTATTTATTAGCTGCTCACTTAATAATTTAGTTAATTAATTTGCACACACAAACAAACACACACACAAAGTCTAAAATTCTTGCCGCACTTAAATTTCTTACACTCAATTAACATTCAGAATTATTTATCTAAATTGTTGCCAAGCAGCGACAGAGAGAGAGAGAGATAGAGAGAGAACAAGAAATCTCTGGCATGTATGTAATGTCATAAGAGGAAAACAGGCATATCAAGACAGACAGAGAGAGAGACATAGAGAAATAGAGACATAGAGAGAGAGAGAGAGACATTTTGGCAACAAGGAGAAATGTTCCAATTGTTGGCATCTGCAATTATTCATACGCCACGTAGACAAATGTGCTGACAGCACACGTACTGCACAGAGACAGAGAAATAGAGAGACATATATGTAAAGAGAGAAAGAGAGAGAACACACATATATGTATATAGAATATGGCAGGACATTCCAGTTTAGATTTGTTGCCGGCTTGTAATTGTCGCAGATAATTAAGTTGCCAGCACTCGTAACTCAAACAGGATACGGACGACAAATTACTCGACCAGGTGCCACATAGTTACAGAAAGTGCGACAGAGAGAGAGACAGAGAGACAGAGAGAGAGAGAGAAGGAGTAGGAGGGTGCTGCATGCAACAGACATACATTAGAAATACAAGCAACAACCACAGAGGGAAACATTTTTATTTGCCCACACAATGAACACAGCCTAATTGTCCATGTCCTTTATATCCTGTCCGTGTATATCCTGCATGTGTCTCTATGTGTCTGTGTGTGTGTGTGAGAGTGGGAGTATATGAGCATATTTTGCGTTAACTAACGACACTTGACAACTGCAAAACGCATCAAAAGTTGAGATACTTGGGTTGCAATTATTGCAGGAAATTGATATGGAGAGAGAAAAAGAGAGAAATATGTGAGAAATATGCGTAGCAGCACTAAAGCAACGAAATATTCATCAGAGAAGTGAGAATTACAAATTACAGAAAGTAATGGGAAGACACTAAGGAAAAAACAAGACAAATTTTTTGTTTTTCAAAACACGCAACTTGAAACTATAACTACATACAAAATTCATCAAAAATTTATATATATTAAAAATTTGCAAATTATTATATTTAAAGAAAATTATTAATAATTATGTACAATTTTCAAAAGTTGCTGCAACTGCAGCGAAAATAATATAATAATAAATGACAATTATTTAGAGAATAGTAAAGAGGCACACGATTTCTTCAATTAAAAAAAATATGTAATAATTAACATATATATATATACTTTATTTACAAAGAAAACTTTCTATTAATTTAATGACTTTTCAATATTAATATATATCTAGATAATTTTAAAATATAATGTTTTAAATATATTAATTTTTTAATTTTTGTTTTCCATTTAAACAAATTCAAGTCAAAAGACTGAATGTCTGTCAAACTTATTAATAAATTATTTATTATTATTATATAAATGACAGTTTGAATTTTAAATTTTTATTTTGCAATTTGAAAAGTCGCCAGAGACATCGATTGATAATATCGACAAGTAGCTTAGCTGAAAATTGCAATGAGATTCACTTGGAAAACAAACAGGAAGAGCAACTGAAAGTTGGCCATTGTTGCTGCTCCATTTTCCATTTCCCTTTTTCATATTTTCTCCCACTTTCTCTCTGTCTCTTTGTGCAAAAGTTTTTGAAATATATATATATATATTGTAGTTGGTGCTGCATTTGCCTATGACATTGGCTCATTATGTGCGGCTTCCATCGGATTTCATTTGTTGCATGAATATTTTGGAGTTCTGGTTATAGGGAGGACAGGTTGCCATCATTTGTTGCTCGTCAAGTGCTTCGAAAGTGCAAGAAAAGTGACGAAACCCCTACAAGTAAAAATCGTATTTATTTTATTTTTATTTTTTCGTTTTCGCTTTGAAATATTAAAGCAAATGATTTACAAGGGAAGCCGGCAAACAGTGGAAAGAAAAACGTTAAGAGGATTTGGGCGAACAATGTCAAAGCCAACACAATTTTATTGCACAAGAAGTTGCAACTGAAGTTGACACAAGAAGCAAAAGAACAAAGAAAAAAAAAACTATCTACAAAACATAAGAAAGCTGATGAAAAATGAAGAATTGAGGGAACTAAAGAGTGCGCTTTTAAAATCTGAAAATAATTATGTCCACACAAAACAAACAAATTAGACTAAAAATAAAAACAATTATTATATAATGTAGGATAATTGCGAAAAATTACAAAAAATGTTGTAAATTTAATTTCCAGCAAGCAAACAAAAAAATTAAATTGAAATTAAAATTAAAAAATCAGTACCTCGCCAGCTCTCTTTGGGGACAGTTTATGCGTGGCTTTCAAGGCATTAGCCTGGCCAAAAAAACTTTGGCCAAGAGCTTCGGCTTCGGCTTCGGCGAGGCCATAAAAACTTTTCAACACTGCCAACAGTGATAAATGAAACTATAAATAATTATGAAAAACAATTAAGAAAAAAGACACAAACTTTAATAGTAAATAGAAAAATTAAGCTGCGTAAACAACTACAGCAGAAAGAGAGCGAGAGAGAGAGAGAGAGTCATAAGAGAAAGAAAGAGATAGAGATTGCATTGCTGTTAATTATATGGGCAGCACATGGAGTAGATATTTTACAGCCTTGCCGGCATCATTAGCAGGACTCTAAAACAGGACATATAAACATTGTTAGCACTGTCATGAGAAGCACTTCAACTGATGGAACAGAGACACAGAGATAGATAGAAAGACAGAGAGAGAGAAATATAGAGAGAGAGAAATATAGAGAGAGAGAAAGAGAGAGATGAGGTGCGTCCAGCAGCTTGTTGACTCGCAAATTTTCACAACTCTTATGCCATCTTTTTTTGTTAGTGTGTGTGTCTCTCTCTACCATTCTCTCTCCCTCTCGCTCTTTACCATTTTCTCTCTCTCTCTTTAGTGCCCTTGTCATGTATCATAAAATTATATAGGTGTGAGGCACTTGAGGAATTCATAAGAGTAGACAGACCGACAGTCAGACCAACAGACAGACAGGCATAGAGACAGACAGACAGACAAAGAGAGGGACAGTTTATGGCACTGACAGGCAGTGAAAGCGAGTTAATCGGCCAGAAGGACGCGCCACGTGCGAAGGACATGTAGGGGAACAGGAAGAGGAACAGTTGAATGGCAGAAACGATGCGTCGGTCGCTAATTGCGGCAACCTGACAAATGTCGCACCTGTGCGAGGCGCAAACATGTTGCACATAGCATGCGGTAAACGTGTGGCAAGGACACAGCAAATAAACATTACCGTAAGGATACCAAACAACAACAACAACAACAGCAGTAACATCAACGAGGGACAACGACAACAATGGCACATCAAAGCATCGCCCACCAGAGGGCAGCCCCCATTTTTTTTTCTCATCAGTTCTCCAACTCGTTTTTATCTCTGGTAGAATTTGCTTTGTCCTTTTTTCAGCTCCTGGCTTGGCAAAAAGTGTCCTGGCTGGCCGGCCAATTTTGTGCGATAGCCGACAGGACATGGGCCGCAATAAAAGCGCAACACGTAATTGTTGCGCTGTTTCCTTCTCCACTTTTTTTCTCTTCGTTTTTCGCTTTTTTTTCACCTATCGTTGTCTAATAGAGTTAACATGCGGCCATATGGTCAACTGCAAGGATACCACGTACAATTCGTAAATGCGCGGGTATGCCTGACTTGATGTAGAATGAAAGGCAACTGGGTAACCGAAATAGAAGTGTAAGAAGAAAATGGGAGAAGGGAAATCAAAGAGAGAGAGAGAGAGAAAGAGAGTGCATGGAAAGTTGCAACAGTGTGACAACGCCATCGGAATGTCCTGATTGTAACGTGACAGGACAATTGCCAATGCCATTACCACCACCATCTCATCACCATCGCCATCGCCATCTCCGTCTCCATTGTCATCTCCATTGCCATGCGCTATCCCAATGAACGATGCCGTCTATCGATGGGTTCGCAAATTGGAAGCTCGTAAAACTGTTTGTTTGCCTAAAGCTGCCCAAAGTCACAAGGCGCTCTTGCAACAAACTTTTGCCGAAAGGCTTTCAAAAAAGAAAGAAAAAAAAAGGAAAATCGACAACAATAATACCGAAAGAGATGGCAATAAAGTGTGAGCGAATGGGAGAGAGAGACATACATGCATGGCAGGCATCAAGTGCTTTGCAAACAGGAACAACGCAATGCAAGTAATCAAAGCGAAACAGCAGCCAGAATGAAAGCGAGAAAGAAAGCAACTTAGAAAGGGATGCGCTGAGAAGAAAGAGAGCGAGATAGTGCCACATGTAAAGAATTAAACGCAGCGACTTTGCAACAATGTTTGCCTTGCTCTCTTCCCCAAGTTGTTACCAACACAGTTAGATGACTACAAATCCAGTTGATATGGCTTACTTACGAAGAGAGAGAGAGAGAGAGAGAGAGAGAGAGAGGCGGAAAATAGAGTGAGTGAGAGAGAGAGAGAGAGGGAAAGAGAGAGATTGAGAACTGTTAGCAGTTGTGGCTACGATCTATCTTATCAAGTAATCTCACAGTTATATACCTCAAATGCTGCCACATTCTCTATATATGCCCTAAAATCAGAAAGAAATTAAAAATGTGTTTAAAAAGTTAAAAACTAATAATTCTACAATCTATATCTTCATAATAATGAGAAAACATACATAATGCATTTAAAAAAAAGCAGATGATATCTATATAATTAGGCTACAAATGCCAAAACCGTAAGTTTCGTTCGAATTCGAAAGTCAGAACAGACCTGAATACTTTTTTTCTTGCCTTCCCCATTAATAATGCCAAAAATAATGAACTTCATAATGAGATTACTTATAAATAAATTTATTAATTTTGTAACATTTTCTTGTTATACATATGCCATTTTTAGCAGCACTTCAACTTTACTGACAAATATTAAAAACAAATAAAATAATTCGAATAATAAAGTATTTTAAAAAAGTAGAAATATTATCAATTCCAAATACTTAGATGTTCTGCGTAGATTCTGATGAAAATTCTGCTGCTTAAATATATGGTTTTGTTTTATCAACTATTAAGTGATATGTTGTTAAGGTACTCCATATTGAGGTACCGGATTGTACAAATTATAAATATATTAAAATAAAAATTCATAACTTATATCTCTATTCTTTTATTGCTCTCTCTCTCTATCCATCAATCTCTGCCTTTCCCATTTTCCCATTTTTATTAATTCTCTTAATAGATTTCAAACATTATAAAAATAATAACACAAATTTTTAGCTGTATATCTTTTTATTTCAATGTCTCTTAATTTTTCTAAGTTTTACTATCTCTCTCTCTCTCTCTCTCTCTCTCTCTCTCTCTCTCTCTCTCTCTCGTTTAATAGATATTCTCTGCAAAACACAAACCACATTCATTTGTATCCTTAAACTATGCATCATCGCTTCTCAACTCCCTATTCTAACGTAGATTTTCGCAGCATAAATCTATACCAACCCCCCCCCCCCCCACCGCTCACACCAACCCCTTTTACCAATAGGTGTCGCCTTCCGCTTGAGCTGCCCCCGTTCTCCTCTTCGTCCGCTGCTGCTGTTTGCATCCGTTGCAGTTGAGTTGCCTCTGACGTTGAATTGTGTTTTTCAGTTTTTTTTTTTTTTTTTTTTTTTGTTCGTTTTCTTTTTTCTTTAGTTGTATTTGTTTTGCTTTTGTGTTGCAAATGTGTGTTGCGTGTCCTGTTGCCGCATAATCGAAGCAAAAAAAGAGAAAAAGAAAACAAAAAACTAAAGAAAGCAGAAACTCAGGCAAAATGTCAACAAACTGCGAACTGCGATGAAATATTATGAGGCCGCTTGGGGAGACGGCTGTGGTTTGCCAGCAATAACAAACATCACAAAGTCGAGAGTGGGACAGAGACAAAATCAAGCACACACAGAAAGAGACAGAGAGAGTCAGAGAGCGAGAGAGAGCAACCTATGCTGGCAGAGGGAACGCGTGGAAATGCAAACACAATTTGCCGCAAAAAGTGAAAGAATCGCACGCAAAACGAGCAGCGGCAGCTCAATGCAATGCATTGTTCTGTAAACACACACACACACACCACACACCTACAAATGCACATGCCTGTATGTGTAACATGTACGTGTTCTTTTTTTGTTGATGTTGTTGGCGCATTCCTCGGTGTCCATTATCCAGCTGCATTTTTTCGCACTTTTTTCTGGCGTTTTTCCCGCTGCCAAATGGCAGTCGTTTCTCCCGCTCTCTCTCACACTCTCTCTTATTCACTCACTCTCTTTCACTCTCTCTCTCTCTCCCTCTCTCTATCTCTCTCTCTCTCTCTCTTACCGAGATCAAGCGTCAAAATTACATTGTTGGCATACGCTGTGCTTCCCTTTTTTCTTTCTGCGCCATTCGTCGCTGACCAACAATTTTTTATTTTAAATTTTTTTTTTTTTGCGTCTTTTTGCAACGCGTCGTGTGTCTGTGGCACGCCTTTTGCTTCCTGTTGCCCTCAAACCGCCTCAGTCGCCCACTCGCTAACGCTGTTAACCCCTTTTGCCACATCAACTGTTGTCATTGCTATCCCATCACCCTCTTAACTCCCCGCCCCGCCCAAACTGAACTGGACAACTGAACATGGCCATTGTCTGCCTTTTGCCACAGCTCCTTTTGCTCCTTTTCTGGTTGCCCGCAAAATGTGGGCGGGAATGCCCCCCTCCCCCTTCACGACCACAAAAAAAAGTAGTGAACAGAGAAGAGCACAGGGTATAACCGAAGCAGTGTATACTCTGCTTGTTGATATGAAGGTCAGAATTGTTGAGACTTCTTCTACTGTAAGGATAATTGTGGTAGTTTATAGAGAGTGGCAACAGGGTGGGGGGGAGGCTAAATGAGAGAATGTGGGAGATTGAGAGAAAGAGAGTTGACTAAATGGTATAAAAAACAACCTATTCGACTGAGGGTCATCACAACACGAACAGGACAGACACGCAGGACACGAAGGCAGTGACAGTGGCTGTGGGCAGGACGCACTGAGCAGCGTTGATTGTTGCAATTTCTCGTTAAATTGAATTCAGCCGTTCAATGCGAAACCCAGACTGAGTACTGGGTCCTGAGTCCTGAGTCCTGAGTCCTGAGCCCAGAGCTCTGAGAGAGCTGAAAGCGGCGATTGGCGACGTTGCAAGAGTATTGAGAGTGCTGCAAGCTGCACTGCTTATTTATGACAATCGGCGGTACATGAAAACAGCCAGGATGGTGTAGGACAACAGGACACCGAGACAGACAGGACTATGGTCAATGACAACCACGCCGTTGACAATGACAATGAATACTGAGAGCGGAGAGCATTATGGGATTGCCATTGCCATTGTCAGGGCCATTGCAATTGCAATTGGAATTGAGATTGGGATTGGGACTCGGATTGGTATTGGGATTGCGGATTGCGGACTCGGGATTGCTGTTGAGTATGGCTTTCAAATTACACAAAACACATGGCGACAGCTCATTGAGCATGCCCCATTTAATGGTTACTACTTCAATTCCACTTAATTCCCCTCGCTTAATAGATTTCCTCCTCGCACAACATTTATGGTTAACACACTTATTGGTCAACGCGCAGAAGGCGC
The DNA here is from genome assembly GCA_018150725.1 of Drosophila quadrilineata. Lineage (NCBI taxonomy): Eukaryota > Metazoa > Arthropoda > Insecta > Diptera > Drosophilidae > Drosophila > Drosophila quadrilineata. Next base: position 5,368,919 of record JAECWN010000432.1, read on the forward strand.
CTCCATTACCAATTGATCGAGGAAAAATATTCGAAGTGAAACTGGAAAAACGTCTCATAAAAAATGCGAATTCTGAGACAAGGTTTTAACTTACTTGACCACATTATTTAAAACACAGGTCAAAATTATAAAAACCAGCTTAAGGTTGGCAAAGAAGCAATTTCAATGTTTCAATATAATTTCAATATTAGAAATTTTTAAAAATAATAGCCCAAAAACTATATTAGGAGCTTTTTTTCACTAATAAGGCAGTATTTTCCAAAAATATTGCTTCCAAACCACATTTTTTCGAAAACATGTCAACAACTTTTGGTATCGATTTAAAAAAACATCAAAGCTGTTTCTAAAAGTCGAAAGATCTTTAAAATCGACGGAGGTTTGGCAAAATTATGGCTTCTCGAAGCTAACATAGTTTTCAACTTTTGGCCTAAAAGCCGTTTTTTGGCCATTTTTCACAATTTTGACCATATTTTCGAAAATATTGCTTCAAATCAAGATAGCTTTAGTTTTTTATACATATTTTGATGTCAGATATCGAATGGGTTCAAAAATTTTGGAATTTTTTATATTTCATTTTTTTTGCATTTTTGTAAGGGGTTGGTATGCGAAAATGACCAAAAATAGTCGAAAATTAAAAATTGACTACAAGTAATGGTTTTGATCCATTTTAAAACTAGCTTCAAACATTTTGAAAATCGGATGATTTTTGGCAACGCTATGGACTCACAAAATAACATAAAAAGCGATAATTTCTCTATTTTCCAATTTCTGTTTTACGAAATATTGTTTTTAAAGTTCCGTCTTAGTAGAGTTGCTGTTTAATTGGCCAACTTCATTTTGAATTTAAGGTCTGCATTTGTTGTTTGTAAAATAAGTGACAATTTGGGGAGTTGTGTGTAAAATTGACACTTTAAATGATGCAACACAGGCATAGTGGCAGCTGCATCGCTTTGTGTGTCCATGGGCGTGGCAGTTGTGGAGGAAGCGGTGGCTCGTAAATAACTAAAATGGCAACCGCAGGGCCACAGCAATAGCCAGCCAAATGCAAAATTATGCGCCACATTTAAATGTGATTTGCATTTATTGCCATTAATTGAGTTGTGCCAGTGTGTGTGTGTGTGTGTGTGCATGTGTGTGTGATTGTGTGTATGGTAAATGAATAGCATGAAATGAGCATTTAAGCCTTTTCAACAATCTCCTCCCTTCCTCGCCCAAACCTAACAGGCCCAACTATGTTAATGAACCGAAGTCTGTCAAAATCCAACTCTAAATGTGTCTCATTGAGAATCTCATAAGATAGTGTTAAGCGCAGTTATAAGGAACGTCATTAGGTAAATTGCTGATGAACAGTTCTGAAAACTGAAAATCCAAAAAAAACCTACCCCTCACTACTGGCACCCACTTATGTATACCCAGAGAACATCATTCCAATTACTTAACACGAATGTTTCAGTTTCAGTTTGAGTTTCAGCTTGACTCAGTGGCCCAAGCTGAGGGAGTGGGACAACTGGAGTGGCAGCGAGAGACAGAGAGAGAGAGAGTTGGTAATGAAAGTGCCAAATAAATATGGTGCAAAGACACACATACTCTCTCTCTCCCTCTCTCTATCTGGCACTCTCCTCTATCTCGCTCGTTAACTACCTTGGCAGCTTAAATGGCAACAAAATCGCAATCGCAATCGCCAGACGTTATCCTGATCATTGTTATACTTAAGTTAACAACAGCTTAAACAACACCACACACACACACACACCCATACACACAGACACTTACATTGCACAGTGGTGCCAAGCTGAGAATTATTTATATATTAATTTATTTTCTTTAAATTTGTTTTTACTGAGCATTTTATTTTAACATAATTCTATTTTTTTTTCTTCAAAATATAAAAATCTGAAAATTAATAAAAAAAAAAAAAAAAAACTTTTGCTGGTAATCTGTTATAAATTCAAAGTTTTTCTTTTATTTTTGCCACTGTATCTGCCACTCATTTTGTGGCAGTCGCAAATCCCCATAATCAGAAAGCTTTTGCACTTTATTTGTGTTAGTTTCAATTATATAAACAATCCCAAGCAGCAGCAGCGCCAAGAAGAACCAATTACCGCTTGATTTAGCACACGCACACAAATGCAAACAAAAAGCTTAAACACACACACACACACACACACACACACCTATACATGTATGTATGTGTATGACAAACTTATTGAGATTCATCGAGCAGATTGTGAAGCTTCTCTTCTCAGCTGTGGCTTGAATATCAGCAGTGGTGTTGAAGGATATTCTGAGGCAGCCAAGCTGCGCATATTGCACAATACGGCAACATACAGTTACCAAGTTGTACCCTTACCCCAAACCCCCCTCCCACCACCCACCCACCCCCTTTGCACGCTATCCAGAGTCTGTGTGCTAACAAACCAAACTCAATGCCTTTTTGCCTCACGTTCAATGTTTAGGCAGACAATAGCTAATGCTTCAACTGGCAAATACAAATAACAACAACACAAACACACACATGCTTAGTTGAATTATGTACGTATGTAAATTGAGTACATGCATATGTGTGTGTGTATGGGTGTGTGTGTGTGTGCAAGTATTGTTTACTTTGCATAAAAGCTCAGCCATTGAAAACTAAAATACTGCACGACACATTGAGACTTTTGTATTGCATAGCATTAGGCGCCGTTTCATTTACATTTTATGCACACACACACACACACAGTCAGGTATGTGTGCGTGTGAGTGTGCGTGTGTGTGTTCGCTTAAGTGGCTGTCTCGTTTTATCGTTGCTGTGGTAGCTGTGTGCATTTAAGCTTAATAGTTAAATAAACAACAATTTCCATACGGACCCACTCTCTATTCCTCACTCACTCTCTCTCTCTCCCTCTCTCACTCTCTCCCTGTCTCTTTATCGTTCCACATTTGGCAATACCGAGCATTTCTTTTGTAATTGAAATAAATATTTTATTTACTTCACTTCACTTTATATTTATTTGTCTCCTCCATGCTCCCTACAGTAGCTCACAGCTACGAAACAAACTGCTTTTCCACACCTTACTAAGGATATCTAAAATCTCAGCTTCAGTTTCCGTTTTCCACAATTTACAAGCTCCATTTTACAATTTCATTTCAATTTGTTTCTATTACTTTCCACTTTTTGAGTATACACTCTTAATATTACTCCTAATGCACTACTTAAATAATTTAATTTTAAAATAAGTCAAATATTACTTAAAGTTGACAGCAGTCAAATTTATTTATCTGTCCAAACACTAGCCGCAAAAAATACAAATAATTTCAAATTTAAGATAAAGTTTAAAAATAAAAAAAAAAATTTTTTTCAATAAATTTAGTATGTTGCAGCAACTGTAAGACTTAATATGTATCTTAACACCACAAAGTCACAAAATTAAACTGAAACCAAACGATAATTAATTATATTAGTTAAAATTTGTATTTAAGTCAAGTAACGAAAAAATCATTTTAGATATGAAATATTTGTATATTTTTCTTTTATTTATTTAATTTTTTCATTCAATATAGACTTTATTTAATAAATTTTCCCTTAAAATTGAATAATAGAACTTTCAATGAGAATTTTCATTTGCGCAGCTCACGAAAGTATGCTATAATAATTGTGTGCTGGGACCTACCTTAGTACGGAAACCGACCGCTAGATGGCGTTCGCTCTTAATGTTGAAGCAGCTGCAGTTTGAAATGTTTGATGAATGTGCAAATACAGACATACACACTCACACACTAACACACACACACACACACACACACACGCACTCACACAAAGACACACCACACATACACAATCAGCGCCTAATGCAGATCGTTAGGCAAACACGTAGCATTTCAGAAATGCTGCCAATTTTTCTTCTTTTTTTCAGCTCACTCAACAGCTCCACGACAGTCTCTCTCTCTCTGTCTCTATCGCTCTGTCTCTCTCTCTCTCTCTCTCTGACTCTCTTTCTGTCTCTGCTGCTGACTGTGACTGTGGCTTTCTCCCACGTTTTCGTTATGTATTTTATTCGCCATGTTAACATGCCGTCTGCATATGTTTGCCAAAGAAATTCTGAACAGCATGAAAAAGAAGCCAAAAAAGAACTAAAGTGAAAAATAAAAGAGATGGAGAACGAAAAGTTAAATTTTTCTAATGACAAACGGTGCACGATGCAGCAACACCTACACTTATACACTACCTGGCTGAGATATTTGCTGATTGTTTTTTATTTTATTTTCTTTTTTTTTTGGCTGCTCTTGTTTCCCGTCGCTGATTTTGTTTTCGAACGCTTTCGGGTAATTCTAACACTCGTCGCACACACTACGAGCTGCCAACAGCAGCAGCAACAGCAACTGCAACAGCAACTGCAACTGTAACTGTCGTTGGCATCCGCATCCGTATCCGCATTCGCATCCGCAAGTGGCATGTTTGCCCATGGCAAACCCCACATAACCAAGTCGAGTTACCAACCGAGCTGTTCTCTCCACCAATTCCCAAATATTACATTTTCTTTTTTGTTTTTCAAATTTATTTTTTTATTTAATTTTATTTTTTTTTTGGTTTTCTGTTTCTTTACACAAGTGCAATTGGTTTCGGTTTTGGGCTCACCTTGGTCTAGACCCAGACAGCTGCAGTTGAATGCAACCAAACTAAACTGACAAATATTTTATATACACATATACATATATATATATATATATCATTATAGTAAAATTGTATATGTATGTTAGTTGACCTCAACTTATAGCCTCAGTCCAACCGCCTTCATTAGAGCTGCTCTATAGAGTATCCATTGTCTTGGAATTGGGCAAAGTGTCCGAAACTGTTCAAAAGACTTAATCCCGCATAATCGTTGCAATTCATAGTTGGGGAAAACTTGCCACAAAGCCTCAATGCAAACGACAATTTCTCAGCCACTTGTGGAGTGAGTGGAGAGGCGGTGGGGGGGGGCGTAGTGTGCCACAAGCTGCGGCAAGCTATTAAAATCATGAAGAGAGAGATTTTTGCCAGAGGTTCCATGAAGTATCCTAAATTTCCTCTTCAATTAAATACACGTATTCAATTCAGTTTTAATATTTTCGCATATAATTATTAATATTTCCTTGTTTCGTTATATTTATATTTTTTTTTGCTCGTTTCTTCTTTTTTTTTTTTGTATTTTTTCTCTTATTTTTCATAGACATCAACAAACAAACAAGTAGTGTGCAAAAAAAAAAATACAATTTCGATTTATAACTATATACATGCATTACATTTAGTTTACAAGAATTTAATATTTGTGTAATTTTTTTTTTTTTTTTTTTTTGTTTTCTGTATCTGTTTTCCGCATTCGTTTCAATTCTATTTTTGGATAGCATAAATATTACGCTTAAATGCTATAAATACGCCTTAACTATTTATATTAATATTTATATTAATAGATTTCTATATATATATATATATGTGTGGATGTGGGAGAGAGGGGCAGGGTTGTATATTATTCTCGTATATCTTTGAAAATACTTGTTGAGCAGCATTTCGATTTAAAATATTGCCAAGGCAACTGGAAAATTCATCAATCGATTCCCTTCTTAACATTATTGTATGACAATTACATCATATAACATAGTAGAGTGCGTATATATACAGACAGAGACATGGGGGCATTAAATTAAAAGAAATTTCAGTGTTTTCGCTGGAAATAGACTAACACTATTAATATCAATACATACATATATTTTAATGTGCTCACTAAAAACTAGTTATAACTTTAGATAATCACAATTAAATATTGCCAAGTTACGCAGCAGCAGCAACAGCAACAATTCGCAGACACTTATTCAAAACAAAAAAAAAACACACATAAAACTATTTTGTATATTTAAAAAAAAAAGTGCATTTAAAATTAAATCAACAACTTAAAAGAAGCAGCTATTTGTTTAACACGAAAAAAAATTACAATACAATAATATTTATAGTAATAATATTTATAATAATATTTGTTTGCAAACACACAAAAGACTAAATGTTGACGCTGGAAAAATATTTACAAAGCGCACGGAAAGTGGGAGAGTTACGACCAGGCAAATAATTAAAAAAAAAATATTTATTTATATAAATGGAAAAACAGAAAAACAGAATTTGCAATTAAACTAAATTTAATATTGAATTTTGAGAAATATTTAAGGCAGGGGAGTTGGAAAGGGAGGGACATGCAACCATAAAACGAGACTTCAACATTGCATTGAAACTTTTGTTGCTGCCGGCAAAAAAAAAAAAAAAAAACAGAATAATATATTATTATTATTGTTATTGTTGTTGTTGTTGTTGTTGTTGTTGTTGTTGTTGTTGTTGCCGTACTCTAGCCTCAGACTCTCAACAATAACGAGAGCAATATGCTAAGAGCTATGCAGCAACAGCTAGACAGAGATGGATAGTGTGCGAGAGTGAGATGGAGAGCGACTTAATTAGGGTTGCATTCATGTTGTTGTTGTAGCAGATGTTGCTGATGTTGCTGCTGCTGTATTGCTGGCACGAAATGTCCTAAAGAAACGCAACAACAATGAACGATCCTCTCCCCGCTCATCCACCTGCCGATCCACCCGCAGTCCAATATTTGGCAGCCACCAAAAAGGTGTATGACTGCTGCTGCTGCTGCTGCTGCTGTTGTTGCTGCTGCTGTTGGTTGCTGGCGTGACTGGTGTTGTTGCTGCTGCTGCTATTGCTGTTGTTGCTGGGCTTTCGCCTGCATTATCTATGCGTATTATTTTACTATTTCTATTGCTACGATTTGTATTAATACTTAAATGTGTGGCTGGTGTTGAGCTAACAGCAACTGTTGCTGTTGCTGTTGATGTTGCTGCTGTTGATGTTGCTGCTGCTGTGCTTGTTGCCTCTGCTGTTTCATCTACTGTTGTTGGTGTGTGTGTTGCTGTGGCTATTGTTGAGCTCAGTCCCACTCTGGGCATAAGTTTTGGCCAAATTGTTGTGCGACCTGTTGCTGCTGTTGCTGTTGTTGCTGTTGATGTTGCTGCTGTTGCTGCTGTGCTTGACGCGTAGTCTGTGCTGCTTTGTACATTTGTCTGAGCTGTTGCTGTTGTTGTGATTGCATTTGTTGAACTGCCACTTTTGCTGTTGATGTTGCTGTTGCTGTTGATGTTGCTGTTGTTTATTGCCTGTTGCTGCGATAATCGTCGCCTGCCCTTAACCAGCTCGTTTATAATGCGCAATTCTTGTTCGAAATTAATTTCACTTGCCGCCTTGTCACTGTCACCCTGCCCCCCAATTGTATTTGTCATTAAATTGTCACTGGACGCCATATAGTTCACCTCATCCAAGTCACTGTCCGCGATTGTTGTTGCTGCTGCCGTTGTTGTTGCTGCTGCTGCTACAGTTGCTGCTGTTGTTGTTGCTGCTGTTGTGCTGCCAAACTGTTGATAATAAAACCGGTCATCATCATCTTGTTTCTTGCCATTGGTGTGTTGATCTATAGCAGCATCAGCAACTGTTGTTGCTGTTACTTTGATTTCTGTTGCTGTTGTTGCTGTTTGTGTTGCTGTTGCTGATTCTGCCACTGTTGTTGTTGTTGTTGTTGTTGTTGTTGGTGTTGGCATTGTGATTGTTGTGGCTGGTGTTGTGCTCAACTGAACCGGTTGCACTTTCGATTTTTTCGAGACAAGCTCCTGTTTCTCCCCATCTCCGACTCCAACTGCAACTCCATCTTCAACTTCATCTCCAACTTCATCTCCATTCTCAATCTCATCCTCAGCATCGTCGTCATCGTCTGTCTGAGCACGAGCTTGTGTGAATGTTGCTGTCATTGTTGTTGTGGGCGTTGTGGCAACATCATCATTATTATCAAGTATGCTTGTGGCAGGCACATCATCATTATCATCTGCTACTGCTGCTGCTGCTGCTGCTGATGGCAACGTGGATGATGTTTGTGCCATATCCGTCATCGTTACCATCGATTCGTCGTCCACATCGGCACTGAGCAGCGGCGCAATGCGACGATGACTAAATGGCGGCAACAGCTCCAAGCTGCTGCCATACGCCGGCAACAGGGTGTCGACCTTCAGCAACTGCGCCAAGGCCTCAGTTTCGGTTGCAGTTTCAGATTCAGTGTCAGTTCCAGTCTCAGTCTCCGACTCCGACTCTGTCCCTGTCTCTGTCTCTGTTGCTGTCTCCATCTCCTTTTCTGTTGCAGTTGCTGTTGCTGATGCTGTTGGTGTTGCTGATTCGACCTGCACCTTTGCAACAACATCCTTATCTGCATCCGCGTACGCAGTGGGATGCGGACTCACATCCGCATTCGATTCATCGCTCAGTGAACTCGTCACCAGCTGCACTGAGGGCACATTCGCCGCATCCAGCGGCACTCCCGCGGGCAGCACAATGGCCTCAATGTTGCCAAAGGTTCCTCTGCTTTTACTCCCGCTGCTGCTGCTGCTGCTGCTGCTGCTGCTGAGAGTTGTTGTGCTGGCATCGGCCTGCAGATCATCGATTGTGGCGCCAGCGATGCGGTTATCCGTTGGCAGGGGCCTCCTCAGGGCATTCTCGGCCAGCATTGCTATCGCGGGCATAGGCGTGCTTGTTGGCGCGCCCAAAGCAACCATTGTTGTTGTTGCCGTCGATGATGATGTTGCATTGACCGCCTCTGGCGGCGCAACAGTCTCCAATAGCGTGGGAAACTTCTTCTCGAATATGTTGAACTTGAGCGGCGCATCCTCACTGGGCAGTGCCTGATCCTCGGCGCCAGCAGCTCCCGCCTGCATCAGCGGCACCAGCGGCACATCGAACACCAGCTCTCCACTGTCCCCGTCACTATCGCCATAATCGTAGTCGGCAATGGCCGTCGGCAGGTTACCATTGCCGGCATCCGCCTGGGCCAGTTCCAGCTGAACCAGAGCCGTCGGATCGATATTCGTCTGCGGTATACAGCGATCCCCGTACTGCTTGTGATCCGGCGGACAGTGACGGAATGGGAGCGTGAATATGGACTTGGCGGTCACCTTCTTCTCCATGGTGCGCAGATCGGGCGGCAGTCGCTGGTATTCCTCCCACGCCAGCAGCTGTGCGTTGCCCTCAATGGGTCGTGATGTGATGGGCAAGGCAGCAACTCCACCTCCACCTCCAAATCCCGCTCCAGCTCCAGTTCCAGCTCCGCTGGGCCGTTGCTCGAGCAACTGCAGCGTCCAAAGCGCCAACACTAACAGTATCTTCATGCCGCCTCTCGATGTTGATGCCATCGCGGCTAAACTCCTTTAGCCTGGCCAATAACTAATCCTGCTGCTCCTATTGCTTCTGTTGCTCTTCTTGTGATTGTTGTTGTTGCTGTTGCTGTTGCTGTGGTTGTTGCTGCTGTCGCTGCAATTAGAAATGAAAACGAAGTTGGCATCATTGAATGGAATTCCATGTTACTTAGAATTTAATAACAACATCACAACTACAGTTGACACTCGATACAGCGAACGCTGTGTGGGCGCGAAACGTGCTCAGACTGCACTTCGCCAAGTCACAACAAAAATTTAAATAAAACAAAAAAAAAAAAATATGCATATTTAGTTTTTCTACAGAAAAGTTAAAGGCAAATAATGTTTCATTTTTTCAGATATTTTCATATTTATGTGAAGAGCAGAAATTTAAATTAATTATGATTAAAAATTTAAAATTTATTTAAATTAATTTTATTAATTTAAAAATTTAAAAATTTAAACTATATATATAAGATAATATTGATAATTGTATATGTATCTTTAGATACATTTAACTATATTTAAATTGAAAAAAAAAACTATTTCTTGGAAGATAAATTAGAAAAATGCGATATTTTAAAAGTTTGCAATAGTAGAGATTTAATCAGAAATATGTTATATATTTGTATAAAAATTTTCAGAAAAAATTCCAACTTAATTCTGATCAAAAATCTATATATTTTACACACAAAAAATTGTAGATAAATTATATAATAATTATGTAATTTAATAATATAGTTTCTAAAGGTTTACACTTTAAGAATCCAAAAAAAAATTAATATAAATAATAAAATTAAAGTCATGGTTTCACATGGTTAAGATTGGCAAAAATCTCAGAAAAATTAGACCACTTATTTTTTAACAAAATTTTTTTTTTGTTCATATTTTCAGAAATACGTCTTCAAATTCACTGCGGTGAAAAATTGTATGTAATTTTTCATGCCAAAAATCAACTGGACACAAAAAAAAAAGTTTTATGTAAAATAATGAAATTAAAACTTGATTAAATGTGAAAATAATAAACTCATAAAATTTTTAAGTTCAAAAATATATCTGGTAGAATGCAACATACGTGCATATACCATAAGTTTTACACGGTTTTTCAATTTCTTTGTAACCGAAATTCTTTAGAATTTTTGAGTGACATTTTAATTTTTGTTTAACCACTGTGCCTGTGACTGTCGCTGTGTCGCTGTGTTGGTGGCGTCGTCGTTGGCGGCAGCAACGTCGTCACAAAGATTCTGAACTTGGGCATCGCTTTAATGGGTATATCGACTGTGCCACACACACACACACACACACATAAACACACATGCATGGAGTGAGAGAGTGTTGCACGCATAACTCACATCAGTCATCGGTGTTGTCATAATCAACGGCAACAGCGGCAGCATCAACTTGTTGCTTGCCACAGCGGCAACAGTAGTCGCATTCATTGTTGTTGATGTTGCACTTGGCTTAAGCATACACACACACACACACACACACACACACACACACACACACACACACATGCACGAGGGATAAGCACGCACAATGTTTATTTATAAAGAGAGACACATCGAGGGAGATAAGAGATAGAGAGACGCACACAGAGTGAGAGAGAGAGACAGAGAGAGGGAGACAGTGAGGTTGTAAAGAGGGTAAGGGAGTTGCAACGGTTCTCTATATGGATATATATACATATATATATATACATATATATATATGTAGGTTATCTGCGGGTTCTTAGAATTTATGAGTTCAAGTGTGTGTTGCATGTAGGTGTGTGTGTGTGTGTGTGTGGCACATTGCGGTTGCAATGTAACCGTTGCACTCACATCAAGTTTATGGCTCTTGTTGCTGCCCCTGTTGCTGCTGCTGCTGCTGTTGTTTGTTTGTTTGTTTGTTTATTGTTGTTGTTGTCATTATTACTTGTTAATAGCTTTTTAGTGGGCATGGGTACGCGTATCGGTCATAAAACTGGACTCGCTCCGCCCGCCCTCCGCTGGCCACCCCTCTCAACGCAATTCCTCTTTCAACTATATAGACATATATTTATATACATATATATATATATATTTTTTCTTTCTTTAGCTGCTCTTGTTTTTATTTGCCGCGTGTGAATGTCAAGTACCTCTGCCACACGCACAGACCTACAGAGACAGAGACAGAGAGAGAGAGAGACAGAGTGACAGGGAGAGGCAGAAAGAGAAGGCATGCTTGATAAGGTTAATGTCACAAAGGGTATTATATAAAACAATGACTTTGACACCCGCAGCCATTATTTCAAGTGCCTTCCAGTGACGCCACATTGTTGACATTTCAATTTAGAGTCATAATGTTGCCAACTCTGGCAATCGATAACAGACTTGCCAGCCCCGTGTATCGATAAATGCGATAGCTGCCATGCATATTTATCGAGTTCATTTTGCGGCTTGACATGCCTTCTTAACAACGATGCTCGGTTCAGACAAAGAGAGAGAAAGAGAGAGAGAGGGAGCGAGGGAGAGGGAGAGGGAGAAGAATGCGGAGACATATAGAAAGACAAACAGAGAGAAAGGGAGACATATAGCACAAGAACGAAATAGCGAGAGATACACTCTCCCTCTCTCTCTTTATCACTCTCTCTCTTTCTCTTTCTGTGTGGCACGTGAAACTCTGTGAAGTTGCATGCTGATGTTTTGACGTAAAATGCGCTGTCAGGTGGCATCATCAGCAGCACATCAGTATCGGTATCAGCTGCCCCGACAGGTTGTTGCCACCTCCCACAACCGCAAACCGAGTCCATGTTGCCTCCCATTTTTGGCCATTCGCAGCATCCCTCTACATTCCTTGCCCTCCACTCCCCCTCGATGTCATTACCATTCGTTGCTAACTGTGGTCAGTCTTGTGTATGTTGTATAAATTTAGTCTCGTTTTTTTTGAAAATCCCTGGCCCGTTTTACCAGCATTTTTCTATCTGTATCTTGTAACTGTATCCGTATCTGTATCTGTATCTATTCAGCTGTCAGTTCGCTCCTCGCTCGGCACATCGCCATCAAAATTGAATTCATCTTCACACGTCGCAAATTTTTAATTAAAAATCAGCAACTGATGTCAATTTGGGGCCACCAAAAATGGACTTCACTACATTTACCCTAACACAGATACGCAGAGAAAGATAGAGATAGAGAGAGAGAGGGAGAGAGAGAGAGATAAAAGTGAGGGAGAAGGAGAAAGCGAGAGAGGGAGATCCTTTGCTTGGCATTCATCTGACCACTCGATTTGTTTTCTTTCCCCCATACCACGCAAACAGCTGCCAAATGGGGTATATACCATTTATACAAAAGTTTGCTAAGTTAAAAACAAACTGATAAATTTTCAAGCATAATATAACAAAATAAAGGAACTAAAGAGCTTACAAAAAAATATATTTAAACGAAAAATCTAAATATCATTCAAAGCATATTTTCGAAACTTCAAAATTCCTAGTTGATATTTCTTAAATATTATGGGAAATATATATAAATTTTTAAAATATATATATTTTTTATTATTCCAATAACATCTTGTGACTAAATAATTTTTATTTATTGAATTTATATACCATTTTAAACAGTAGTATATTGTATAACTAAGTAAAAACAACTCTTAGTACTTAAATGTTTTTTAAATATTTTTGCTTATATTTTTTATTGTTATTTTAAATAAACTAAAAAATAGCTGCCCAGCACGTATTTTAAAAACAAATCGCACTTGGTATTTGTTAGTGGAGTATTCTCGACTCTATATTTTCGCTATATTCTGTGTTAGTTTATTTATCCTGAAATTTGCCCTGTGCTCTTCGTGTTTTTTGTTATTGTTTTCTTTATTTTTATTTTTTTTTTTTTTTGTTTTTTTTGTGATGTGCTTTGCCATTTTTTTTTTCGGACAACATTTGATGCCTTTTACGCGTGTGATTCCATCTGCTTGAGCTGGAGACAGCTATGCTGTGGTCAAGGGGGACAGGACGAGAGAGAGATGGTGGTAACAGGCAGGACTTGCTTACAGTTACATATGTACATACATACATACATACATATGTATATATGTATGTATGTAGATAATTCGGGGCAACACGGAGGACACGTAGGAATGCTCTCCATTTCGTGCTCGCACGTATTCAATTCAATTCAATGATTCAATCCAATCCGGCATTCGGCAACAACAGCCAGGATAACAACAACAACAACAACAATAGCAGCAGTCCTTGGACACCATCCATGGCAATGCGTGCTTATCTAACTATAAATATGTGTGTTTCTCTCTGTATATTTGTCCTGCTATTCATTTGCCAATTTTTTATACACTACATATGATATGTGTGTATGTTTGTGTTTTCGCGAAATGCCACAAACTCATGCTTCCTCTTAGCCAATGTCCTTGCCTATCAACATCACGGATGTATGCGTGTGTGGGTGTGCGTGTGTGGGTGAGTGTGTGTGGTCATAATCTCTGGCAGCAGTCCGACATGAGGCTCAACTCGCTCAATGTTTTTACAATTTTCACTTTAATTTTATTTTCATTTTTCTTTATTTAATTTTTTTTTATTTTTGACACACATTTCATCTTTATGAAAAATAAAATAATTCTACTGCATTTTCGAATTTTTTCTAATTAAATATATAGTATTTATAAATGTATTTTTCTACCTCTATTTTTGTCGTTACAGTTAACACCTTTAGGCCAAGAGGTGAGTAAATGAAATGAATATTTCAACTGCATTAAATGCTGACCTGGCGAACTTCATTTCACAGACTGTGATAATTTTTTTTTTTTTTTTCTTTTCAATTTTCATAATTCAGTTGGAATTTAAATTTTAAATATACTTTTCATAGAATTGTTGCCTTTGTAGGGCATGAGCTTTAAAAAGCTGCTTAAAAACAGATCAGACTTTCAGCTGCAACTGATTATATATTTGCAAGTGCAGACAAAAGTTTCCAAAAAGCTGCTTAAAGCTTTGAGTTGTACTTTTGTCTTAAACTTAAACAGAAATTCGATGATTTTTGTGTTGTTTAATTTAATTATTATATTCGAGTTTGAATGAGTTTATGCTGAGTTACTACAGCTTAAAAGCACTTTTAAAGCTTTTCTACATGCTTTTAAAGCTTTTCCTTTGGCTTAAGTTGCCTGAAGCATATTCTGGGAAGGCAGTATTCTATTAAGTTTGGTGGAAGTGAATTTCAATTGATAGCATGGTATTATCAATAGGATCTAAATAACTTCCGTAAAGTATAATTTCATTCTAATATAAGAGTTATATTTTTATTTGCTGCAGCTTTTAAAGCTCTTTAACGCTTTTAAAGCTTTTCTGAACATACGCTTTGCTATAAGTTTCTTGAAGCACATTGCAGGTATGAAATTGTCTATATAGTTGATTGGAAGTGAATTTTATAGTATGCTTTTATCAGTAGAAACTAGGTAACTCTATTGAGGTTTAATTTAATTCTTATATACGAGTCTAATAATTTGCTTTGAGTTGCTGCAGCTTTCAAAGCTCTTTAACGCTTTCAAAGCTCTCTTGAACATGTGCTGCAGTTTCAGTTGCCTTAAGCTCTTTTTGAGTAGGAAATTTTCTATATAGTTTAATGGAAATACGTTCTTATGCAAGTTTCCATTTGGATTGGAGGGAATTTCAATTGATAGTATGCTATTATCAGTAGGAACTAGATACCTCTATTGATCTATTGCCCAATGATTGCCGCCAAACGACACAAATCAAAAAAAAAAAAAAAAGAAAAAAAAAATTAAAATTAAAACAGTTTAAAAAACCAGAAAAAGATCATCATTGTATATGATAGGGGTATATGTATGATAATCTATAAAGTGGAGAATATACTTATTGCGGGCAGTGTGGAGAGATGGTGATTGGGTTGGCATTCAATTAGGCAACATTGTGTGGCTGATGATCAAAGTAGTTCAATTACCAGCTAAACTGACTACTCTCAATTCAATACAAACAACAATACTAGTTGCAGTTGCCAGTTATTGTTGTTGTTGCTGTTGCAAGTTGTTGTTGTTGTTGCTGTTGCCATTTAGAATGAGGCTTATTATGCATTCAGTGAACCACACTGAGATTATACTGTGAGTATGTCAATGTCTGGCCAAAGAATTATACAATCGAGAGCCAAATGTATATTTCATGCTTTGTTTTCCAGCTTTTTTTTTTTGTTTTGTATATAAAAAAAAACAGTTGTTTTTTTTTCAGTTTTAATTTGTATCTGGTTTCAACGTTGTCGTTGTTGCTCTTGTTTGTTGCCTACGCACGTGGCTCAGTGTTGTTGTTGCTCTCAGTTATACACTGCCGCTAAATAGTATTCAACCAGTTTTGCCTTGTTTCTTTTTCTTTTTTTTTTTATTTTCATTTTTTTATTTTTTTTTTGAGCGCGTTGTAAAAATTGAAAATGCAAAAACTGTCAGCTAAACAAATGAAACCAAAAGAGTTAAGAGAGAGGCAGAGAGTGTGTGAATGAGTGAGAGAGAGAGGGGGAGAGAGGGAGACAGGCCTGTTGCTATGTACGGTCCATCCGTCTGTGCGTTCGTTCGTCCGTCCATCTGTTCAAGTGGCTCGTTGAGTAGTTCAGCAGGCAACTGGAACGCAATTTTACACCGTTCATTGTGGTTTATTTATTGCCGATGCGGGCGGCTCTTCTTCTTCTTATTCTGTTTTTTTGTTATTATTATTGTTGATGTTGTTGTTGTTATTGTTGTTGTTGGCTGAAGTGGAGTGTCATTCACATGAATGAGTGGTGGCAGCCACAAGAGGCAAGCAGGCAGTCAGCACGAGTTGGCCAAGCTGCCAAAAGGCGTTGCAGTTGTTGTTGCTGCTGCTGCAGCTTCTTCTTCTTCGCCTTCTACCAGTAAGTAACTCTGCTTCTTCCACTAGTTTGGAGCACCGTTACAGTTTAGGCAATACTGTTAAGACAGTCGGCTTCATTTAGTAGGCCTCGATAGAGGGTGCGGAGGCAACTGCAGCTTGGCACAAAAAGACAAACACATGAAATGCCGCTGCTGCTTCTTCTTATGCTGCTGCTGCTGCTGCTGCTGCTGCTGGTGTAGCTTTTGGCTATTTTTAGCCAACTTGAGTTTGTTGGCTTGTTTATTACCTGTTACCTGTTGCCAGTTGCCAGTTGGCAGTTGTAGTCGCTGTTCTCTTGTCACCTGCAATTATCGGTTTGCTGATCGCCAGCAATTAACTAAAAGTAACGCTGCCCCAACACAGAGATAGACAGTTGAGCAAAAAAAAGAGACAGAGAGAGACAGAGTGATAGAGAAAGAGAATAAGTGTATGTCTATAAGACTTGCAGAGCCATGAGATCAGCAAAAATCCCAACACAATTATTATTATTATTAGTATTATTGGCAGCTCAGGAAATACTAGAGATTTGAAGCTGATCAACTTCAAACAGCATATGCACATAAATCAATCGATCTTCTCCACATAATATACTATAAGTAATTAATACGAAAGACTATAAATAATTAGTAGCTATATCTTAAAATAAATATGTATATATAAATATATACTGATATATATGTGCTGTAGTCAGACAATTGGGCCAACTTGTTGCCGCCACTTGGGCTGACATCATCCTCACATTCCGCACAAGAAAATGAGCAAAACTATCTATCTATCAATCGATCAAGCCATACTATACAATATGCTATATACTATATATATACTATATATATATATATATACATATATATTCATATACAGCATGGCAATGACAATCGACAGCGTTTGTTCATCATTCATTTTTTTCTTTCGTATTTTTGCAATTGCATCTAAATGAGGCATGATCTAAGCCATATCTCTGCACTTCTCTATAAATACTACATATCAAAATGGAAAGAGCAACAGCGAGAGAGAGAGACAGAGAGGGAGAGGGTGAGGGTGAGAGAGGGAGGTAGGCCTACGTGCCTGATCATGAAGCACTTTGGAAAATTGATTTTCCACAACCAATGCGCGTTTGTGTGTGAAAATGCGTTCGAAAGAGGCGTGAGAAACGCAATTACAGTTGATACACATCCCCCTTCCCCCCCTACACACCCTACACCGCCTACATTGGCTGCTCTCCCCAAATCGCCTGCTGCTTTCAACAACATTGTTGCCGCCGCCGGACAGCAGGTGGCGCAGCTCCAACAGTGTCTGTGGGGGGATAACGATCACAATTGCAAAAGAAAAGGGGAAACTGGGAAAACTGATACGCAAAATGCGAAAGCAGGAAAATCAAAATACAAAAAAAAATGAGAAATGAGAAAATAAGAAAAACAAATAATAAAGTCAGACGACGATTGAGTTATGCACGTTTCAATTTTCTACGTTTTTAGGCCAAAAAAAAAAAAAAATGGAAAGAATACTGTGATTGGCTGACCGCAGCTGAATATTGTTTATGACACTTCAAAGTTTTGCAAAGCACAGCTAGACAGAGATAGCCATACAAAGAGAAAGAGATGGCGAGTGGCAGAGTGGGTGTGAGAAAGCGAGAGAGGAATAGCTTGGGTGGTAGGCGTGAAGCGACGACAGACAGACACCGTCAGGCATATGCCATATTATAGTCTGTGTGTGTGTGTGAGTGGGTGTGCCTGCCATCTGTGTGTGTGTGTGTACTAGTGTGTGTGCCTCGAAGTGTGCCTCTTGTGCCACGGACACGAATTGGTAGCAATGAAATGCGCACACAAACCGCGAGACGCGTGCCGAATTCATAAAAACGCATTCGAATTGATTTACATTTAGTTGGAGTTTAGGCCCGGCCAAGAATCCCCACCCCCAACAACACACCACTCCCTCGCCCCCACAAAAATTACAAACAAGCAGAAGACGACGAAGAAGAAGCGCGGCACGAAATTTCAACTCAATTGAAATGAAAAGCCAAACAAGTCAAGCAAAAAAAAAAAAAACCCAAAACAAGAAAACGAAGCGTAAATTTAACACCAAACAAGTTAAATTCCAATCGAAACGAATTGCGAATACTCTTCTTCTTGGAAAATTTACTGGAAAATTGAAAATATGAAAAACGAGCTGGAAAATTAAATTCCCTAAACTACTCTAAGCCTTTTGGTCAGAGGCATTTGCATAAGCAGCGATTAGAGGTCGACACAAAATTCATGTGGGGATCCCAAGACTCGTATATACATACATACATAGTATTGAGAGGTTCCATGTATGTATGTAGGTTAGGGTTGGGGTAGGTGAGCTGTGTGGATTTGAGGGGAACGAATGAATATGAGGTTCAAGTTATGACTGAATTGAAATCATTTCTGAATGGATTAACATATTTGTGGCCGCATCACAGTTTTGGGGCAGTGTGTGACACTTTGCCGCATGCCAACGAATTCTTCCATTCTCTCTCTCTCTCTCTCTCTCTCTCTCTCTCTTTCTTTATATATGCATAATTGTCTCTCTCTCTCTCAGTTTCTCCTTCTTGGATAGGGGTATTCCCACTGTTTGAACCTCACTTACTTACTTTTGCTTGGCGCATTTGTTGCCTCACTAAAGTGTGGCAGAACTTAGCAGAGGTCATGCCTCAACATGACCCCAGGTTTAACTACACCTCTTCTCCCCCTGGGACACCCTTTATTTTTGCTTTGGCAGCAACTGTGTTGGACAGTGTTTGTTAAGCAGCAGCAGCAGCGGCAACAGCAGCTGCTGGGAAAAACGGGAAAAACTGTGGGAAATGTTTTGCTCCGACAACAGGTTACTTTGGCCGTGAGAACCTGTGTAGCTTCCTCAACCTGCAACCATTTGTGTCTTGCCACCTCAGTATCTCAGTGCCTCCTCCCTTCCCCCTCCCCCAACCCCACCTATTCCACACCAACTCACTGAATCAGGCACTATTCCTCTTTGCTGTTGTGCTGTGTTTACAAAACACTCGTAAGACAACGTTTTGTTTACGATTCGAACAAAAAAAAAAAAAAAAAAGTAGAAATAGAAAGAAAAGAAGAAAAACTAAAGTATCTGCAAAATGTATCTGTAACTCTCGGCACTTGTAGCTGTATCTGAATCCGTATATAGAAACAATTATTTGTATTTTGCACAAAACTGTGGGAAACTATCAACGAATTTGCCCGCAACGCAATTTCAATTACAATTTCAATTTAGATTTGATTATTCACATGAATAATCATTTCAATCAATGAGTATCAGTATCAGTGTCAGTGTCAGTGTGAGTGTGAGTATGAGTATGAATGATTGTGTGGGCATATGAATGATAGGGAATGATTGAATGATCTTGCACTCACAGTTACTTCAGCAATCAGTATTGAAATCCAAGGCGCAGTTGAGTGTATCCAATTAGTGCAAGGTTTCTATCTCCAAAAATACATACATATATTTTTTTCTTTCGAATTTTTTTCTTTTTTTAATATTTTTAAGCTTCTCTTTGAAATTGCCAACACATTTTACCAAACATCACAAAACAAACACAAAAACAAACACCACACAACAGATATCTATGTTCAATAAAAAAAACGTTTCTTTTTAATTATTTTCGAAATTTTGAGTATTGTTTTTATTTTTTATAATTTCTTTGGAAAATGGTTTCGAGAGCGCGCGCGAGCTGCGAGCACGTTGAGCGACTTGTTTAGCTGGAGATCTGAATGCAGACTGAGTAGAAAATACACGAAATTTTTGTATCAACTAATAGACATACAAATTGCTGAGAAGACGCCGCCGTCGCAGTCGCTGTCGCCGTCGCAGTCGCCGCCGCTGCTGACGTCACAGTCGACGTTGACCGAAACGAATCAAAACACTTCTTGAGTGAAAGAGAGACAGAGAAAGAGGAGAGAGAGAGAGAGAGAGAGAGAGCGGTAAGAATAACATAGAGCACAACTAGAGAAAGAAGAGAGAGAGCGAGGCATAGTGAGAGTGAGAGAGTATGAAGAAGAAGAAGAGCCACTGAGTGAGATATCTCTATAAAGAAAGACAGAACAAACGTACAGCGTGGAAACAGATAGAAAGACACATGCACGGATGGACGAACAGATGGACAGACAGTTGAACAGACGGACGAACGAGATGGACAGATAAACTTACGCAACACAAGCAACATGAAGCCGCTGCACCAACAACAACAACAGTCAGAAGAGGAAGCAGAAGTTGAGGCAGAGTTGAGCTGTGGCAGGCAACAAGCGCAACAATTTATGGCCACAATATAGACGATTATATGTATATGATCGAAAAGAGCAACAACAACAACAACGATGCGTTGAGGAAGTAGCAGAACAACAACAAACTGAAAGATAAAACCTAAAAGAAGAAGCAGAAGCAGAAGAAGAAGAGCTGGTGTCAGGCAGAGGATCTCAGCTACTCTACACAACTCTCCGCAACTCTCTGCGCTGCTGTGGATGATTTGGCGGCAAATCATTGCCACTTGTTGCCGAGTGAAATGCAGCCAACGATCCTTGCCACACAAACACACAAACACTCAAATACATACCTGTGTGTGTGTGTGTGGAACGTGGCCTGCGTCTACCTGTGGCGGCACTTGTCAATTACCTGCGCAGTCATGGCAGCCTTGAGCCCAACACTTTAATTGTGCTAAATGTATCTGCCAGATACAATTGTTACAGTTACGCAACCAACAGAGACAGCTACATCGACATCGACACAGATAGAGAGAAAGAGAGAGAGAGAGACAGATGCGTGATAAGAGCTGAGCTTCAAGTTGCACGCGCGTACGTGCCGCGTCCTTGCCTTGTTTGCTTTCAACGATCTGCCAACTCTTCATAACTCTTATCAACGCGCTGAACGCATGCAACCGGCAGCAGAAACGTATCTGTATCTGTGAAAAGTATCGCTGTATCTTTGGCAATGCACTGATAGCGACAAGAAATACACAAAAATATATTTATACACATATGTATGTATGTATGTATGTGTGTATAAATAAAGTGAAGGTAAAGATACTTTCATCGCGTGAAGATTACTTTTATTTGCCATGGATTGCACTTGATCTGGCCAAGGGTATTTCCTTCACACTGATAGGACTCGGCATTGTCATCGCCATATACATACATATGTATATCGATAACTGTATACATACTTACACACATATAGATCATATTTTGTGAAAGTTAATAAACATTTATTTTTTTGTCATTCAACTTATGCGTTATATTTAATAAGTATAACTTAATTTAAACTCAGTTCAGGCGATTTCTTTTTAAAAGTTATCGCCTATCGATAACCCAATTTACTTAGCTAGTAATATGTCCTTCTAGATTTAAAATGGCAAATTTAATTTTACATATATGCAACAATTATAAAAACTTAATCTACAGCCACTATAGTGAATTTATGTTTAAGTTATCGCCTATCGATAACACGATATATTTGGCCAATGATATTTTCTATTCGATAAGCACGCTCAAATTATCTAAATCATTTTGAAAGTTTAAATTAGTTATTATTATTAATAATAACTTGGTAATAAAGTTATAGCCTATCGATAAACTGATTTCGATATTTCCAACTTGATAAATCTTAAACACATTATAAACATGTTAAATTCATTACTAGTTATATAACAGTTTTTATGTCTTAATTTTCACTTAGTAAAGGCAGCTTCTGTTGAAGTTATCGCCTTTCGATAAACTCACTTGCATTGGCAGTGATATTTCCAGCTCGATAAAGTTCATTCACTTGATAACATGCGGAATTCATATCGATAACTCAGCACTGTTTAGGTCTAGCTTATCACAGCTGCACATACCTAAAGCGTGACTCGAAGTTATCAGAGAAGATATCTTTTTTTTTAGTACCGATAACTGCATAAGAACTCAATGAAAACCTTCTATATCAGTTATAGTTGGATTGTTTCGACTTGATATCGATAAATGTTGAACAAAGAGTTAAGCCAACATTTTAGCCGCATTTCACGCTTATCGCTTGCAAAGCAAAATTGTATCTGTTCGATGCAAACATTGGTGTAGGTCAAAAATACTAAATTAAAAAAATTATTTAAAATAAAATTTTTAAATAAATAAATATATTTAAAACTTAAAATAAATATATTTAAGATTAAAATTAAAAAAAATTTGCATAAAAATCCATATCGATACAGTTGCGATGTCGCTGATGAAAACTGAAACTGAAATCGGAGCGCTGCCAAGACCTCTTTCTCAAAGTCCCCAATCTCAGTCTCTCTCTCACCTACTCTTACTCTGTCTCCTCTATTATTTCTCTCTATCTCCCTCTCTCTCTTTCTGTCTATCTATCTCTTGCTCTTTCTACTCATTACAATCCGCAATCTACAGATCTAGAGTTTCTTTCGTAGACTGACACTGCGACAGCCGTTGACTGTTTCCAATTCAATTAACGCTGTCAATGTCAGACGTCTTTGTTGTTGTTGCTATGGTTGTTGTTACGGTTGTTGTTGTTGCTATGGTTGTTGTTACGGTTGTTGTTGTTGTTGTTGTTGTTGTTGTTGTTGTTGTTGTTGTTGTTGTTGTTGTTGTTGTTGCTGTTGCTATTGTGGTGCGTTGTTGCAAGATCAGCAATATGGAGACGCCAATAACCGGGCGACCAATAAACCCAGCGACCGTGTTTGATTTGGTTGCAGTTCGTCTCTCTCCCTCCCACTCTCTCCATCTCTCTCTCTCTTCCTCTCTCTTTCTGTCTGTTGTTCTCTGTTTATCTCCAACTATTTCTATAGCTCTATCTATGTTTGTCTCTATGATCATTGTTGTTGTTGTTGTTGTTGTTTGTGTCTGTGGTTAATCAAAGTGTTGGGCTGTTAGCTGATGCTGCTGTTGGCCATTGTCTGGCCAAATTCGACAGATATGTTAGACAGACGCGGCAGACAACCATGTGCAACATGCTGCACAAACAATGCAACATCTGTATGTGTGTGTGTGTGACTGTGTGTAGTTGACATCTAATTAAACTATGAGCATGTCTGTGGGTCGACTGATAAGCATCGATAACGTCGACTGGAGACACAACAAATTTGAGAGAGAGAGAGAGAGAGAGAGAGAAAGAGAGAGAGAGAGAGAAAGAGAGAGAGGAGTTGATTGCGTGAAAGAGATAGGTAGTCTTACAAGGGGTCATCAGACAACACACTTGAACTTGACGATAAGTTTTGCCGTCAATCACTTGCATACATCGCTCATATCTTTAATTTTCTCGGTAGCTACTCCACACAAATTACAGACGATAAAAATAAAAATAGAACTAATAAAAATAGAACCAAAAATGTGAAATAAGAAACTGAAATTCATCTCTCTCTCTCTCTCTCTCCCCCTCTCTTCCTTTTGGCTATACTATATTACAGCGTTAATGGCTTCAAGCAATTTGAAAAACAATTCAAGTTCTATTCATAGCAAAGTTTTTAACGACAACAGATCGAAAAAAAAAGAGTTTCTTCATTCCGGAACAAAGTTGGGGCGTTGTCAGGCACTAAACAGATTTCGTTTTTTTTTTTTTGTTTTTAATTATTATTATTTTTATATAGACTGTTGCCAGTGCAGGCAGTGTAGGGGGAAGGGGGATGGGGAAGTGGAACGCATGACAAATGACAAAAGCGGCCATAAAATTGCCAGACCAATTAGTTGATTTACTAAACATAAAAAAAAATCAAAACAGAAACAAAAACACAACAACATAAAAACACACACACTTTTTTTTTTGGCAGCATGTGTGATTCACTTCCCCCCCCAACAGTCTACTTCACTCCTTTCCCCCTCGTAACTCTTTTTTTGACTTTGGGTTGGCAAGGGGGAGTAGAAGAGGTTCATCTAGGTTGGCCTTGGGGCCAAAACCCACGCACAGTTGTAGGCGTCGAAATTCCCCACACAATACAAATGCCACACATTGTTACCCCATGCCACCCACCGACCCTCCCCCCACACTCCATACATATGCATTCCTTTTGGCACTCGAAAATTGGCTAATTAAAATCAAGCTAAAAACCCATCAATTTTGCATTGATGGAAATGCATTTTGCAGCTATCGTTAAAATTAAATCAAAATCAATTTCAATTTGAATTTCGTATTTGTTTTTTTTTTTAATTTTTTTATTTTGTATTTTTGTTGTTCGTTGCGAATTCATGTTTTATGCAATTACAAATGTTGTTTTTAAAATGCAATGTGCGTTTTGTTGCCGCTGTTTTATGTTTCCATTTTTTTTTTTTTTTTTTTTGCTTATGTAGTTTAAGTTTTTTTAGGCAATTGTAGTTTATGTAATTTTTTTTTATTTTATTTTTTTTTTTGCCAACGCAAAAGGGCCGCGAACAACGCAAACGTCAAATGCGGCAAGTGGGGCAGGGGAAGCGGCTCAAAGAGAAGCAGCTTCGTGACGAGCCAATAACACAACAACAACAACAACAATAACAACACTAACGAAATTGTGGCAAAAAAAAAGTGAAAACAATTGTTTATTATTTGCACCCGCTGTGGTTTATTTATTTATTTTTATTTTATTTTTTTTTATTATTTTTTTTTTTGCTTTTGAGGTAAAATTCAAGGCCAAACCTTTATTTGTGCCATATTTAGGTTGTGTGTACTATTGTGTGTGTGTGTGTGTGAGTAGTGTTGTTGTGTGTGCCTTGCAAACATAGACATCCCAAAATAACGTTTCAATTTCCAGCAGAGATCAACACCAAATCAAGAAAATAAGAAACATATCAACAAGACTTTATTTTCTCTCCAACTTTTCGCTATTTCTTTAGCATGTGAAAGTTGCTACAAAAGAGAAATACCGATAGGGTACTTTACACTTTTTATACACTTAGCTTAAAAATTCATTGGAGGGTCCAACAATTTGGCTGGCAAATAAATTATGGCTTCCATTTCAAGTTTAATAAAGTTATAAGTATTTCGTTTCCAAAAAATAGTATAAGTATTGATTTATTGCAGATCTGTTTGCCATTTAAATGTATCATTATCTAAATTAAAAAAAAAAATATATATATATAAGCTTTAAAGCTCATTTTAAAGAGCTTTTCATATAGAAAACACTCGCCGTACAAAAGCACAAAGAGAAACCGAAAGCCATAAAATGTGCATAGAAAATTGCGGAAAATTTGCTAGGATTAAGAATGTTGTGGAAATCTGTTGTATTTAAAATGTGGTTGCATTTAAAGCTGCCAGTTAGAGAGATTTGAGTTGGTGGGAGGGGAGGAGGGGGTTGGGGGTGGTAATGTTGTGGGTTGGGGGCAATACTAAATGTTGCATTTGCGGCTTATGCAACACATTTTGCAAATGAATTGTTCGACGCAAAAACAATTTGCATATTGCGCGACACATTTTGTGGCCAACTGCAGTCAAAAGAGAAACAGAGAGAGAGAGAGAGAGAGACAGACACAAAGAAAGAGAGAGAGAGAGAGAGAGAGACAGATATATGTACATACACACAAAACAATAATAAAATGACGATTTACAAAATATTTTTGTGTTCACACTCAATTAATGCCAATTGACTGCAAAATTGCAAACACCTTTGACACGTTTTCATTTGGATGCAAATGGAAATGGAAAATGGAAATGTGTATGGGAATACCCTATATATGTATATATATAAACGACAACTAGTACATGATATATAATATATAGTTTATATATATGTATGTGTGTGGTTGACAGGACTTGTATTAGTATTAGTTTAGCTGAGTTTTAGTTTCGCACATTGCCCCCATTGACGATGTGGCATGTAAAGTAAATCAATAAATAAATTGCCGCATGCAAAATTCATGGAACAATTCAGCAGGGCAACAACAACAATAATTTAACAAAAATATATCAATAACAACACAACAACAACAACAACAACATAAATGACCGCAACAATTATTGGCATTTTGAACGCAATTGAACTTTCACGCATAAATTTATGCAAAACTCAATAAAAAAAAAATATAACATAAAAAAAAATTAATACAAAAAAAGTGGAATAAATAAAATAACAGAAAATACAATAAAACAAATGTTGTTCAGAAGCAGCAGCAGCAGCAACTGTTGCAAGGCATGTTAATATTGTTGTTGAAATTGATTTAAAGGCAACCGCCTAATTGATAAATAATTGTTGTTATTATTGCATTAAACAAGTGCAACAAATACGCCCAGATTTAATTATCATTTCAATTTAACTTTCATTCTATCCCCCCACATCAATCACACATCAATCAATTGCAACCAATCCTGTCTAGCTTTTGATTAAAACAGTTCTAGGAAATTTGACATTCTTGCCGAAAATTAAGTTACAGAAATTCGAATTCGTTAGAGAAGATTTTTGATGACAAACTATTAAGAATATCAAACTATAGACAAAATAATATTCCATTTGAAAATCGGTTGATTTTTGCCAAAGTTATGGGAGGTCGAAATTCCAGAAATATATATTTACTTATATTAATTCCAATCGATTGACAATGTTCAACCTATACAAAAAAGAATTGTACAGATTCTTCACTTGATAAAATAATAAAAAATGTAAATTAAATTAAAAATCAACTAATTTTTAGTGAAGCTGTGAAAGATTGAATTTGAGATCAAAAAGTTCTAGAATCATTTTATAAAGAACATGAGCTAAAGTATTTAACACTGTGATAACTTGTTGAAATTGTTGACATGTGCTCGAGTTAATCTTGTGTGAAATATTACGAAACTTCCGCTTTTGACATTTCTTCGCAACCCTATCGAGTCTAGGGTATGTATGACTTTGCCATGTGTTGGCAACTCTGCTCAGCAGTTTCGTAACCAAAAAACAAGCAGCAACAACAAGATCGTCTCATTTCCGCTTTTTATTTCTTTCAATTTTTTACCCAGCAACATCATTTCGAAGTCGGGAGCTCAACTCTCCATATAGAGCATATAGTAGATCTGATTTATGCCCATATATCGTTGGCTCAGGCTCAAATATGTTGATATAGATGCACCGACAATCTGCATACATAAAAATATACGGTATTGGGGTCTGAAATATCGGGCGATTTGCAATGCAAGTAACCCAGGGATTCCCAATTCGGATTCCCATTAGCATATTCCCCATTGATGGCAAGGGCGTCAATCTGATCTGTGTTTTTCTCTGGTTCTCTTCTGGTTCTCTTCACACTTGCTCAATTGCTGTTTTGCGGTCGTTGACAACGCTATCGCTTCCGGGTGCGTACGAACCTCCAATGCCAAAGCCGGAATCGTGGACGTAGTCGTGCTCAAAACCCGGACGACTCTTCACTGTACGAAAGAGAGAGACAGAGAGAGAGACAGAGAGAGAGACAGAGAGAGAGACAGAGAGAGAGACAGAAAAAAAAGAGCTTGAAAATGTTGCGTGCCCTGCATTAAATGTTGCAAGGATCGTTCAAGGTATGCGACATGGTTGGGGTTGCATTAAGCATGCAGCCCTGGTAACTGCAATTAAATGCGCATTTGCGAGCCCCTGGCTACAGCTTGAGCGGTTGATTAACCCCGTTAAGCGGGACACAGAAACATATATATAAAAAAAGTTGGGGGGAAAAAGAAACAATAAACAAATTTCGACAGCTCAGCGAACCCGACTTCAAATTCAATGTGTGTTGCTCCCAGCCCTGTTGCTGTGGTTGCTGTTGTTGTTGTTGTAAGCGATTTTATTTTAATTAAAATTATGTCAACGCAATTGAAATGTTATTGAACCAATTTAACACACAGCGAGGAGTTCATTAATTTGGATTTTGTAATTTTTATTCAATGCACAATGCGGCAACAACAGCAGCAACAACAGCAGGAGCAGCAACAGTTGCCGATAGCAACAACGACAATATTGCCAATATTTTTATGCTCAACATACCTACATATATTATATACATATATATATATACGTATATCTTCATTTTATTTTATTTTGAAACTGTCATTAATTTATGGGCATTGTGATAAAGAAAACGCCGCGTCGTTGAAAATCTCATGGCATGGAAATGGGAAATGCATTTCCAGCAAAAAAAATAAAAATAAAAATAAATATAAAGCAGAAAACAAAAAACAAAAGAGAATGAATGTGGCAACAACATTTAACAGTTGTGTTTAATCAACCTAAAACAGTAAATGAAATGAAATTCAATCAAAAAAGTATTAAAAATACCACAAAAAAAATGTAGAAATAAAAATATAATAAAAGGGAAGCTCAAATGACGCCCATTTTCATTCATTTTGCTCACCTTTTGCTGACACACCTCCGACCTCCCGAACTCCTCACACACACACACCTCATCACTAGGTACCACTGTGCAATGCAACTCTTCCCCTCCGCTGACAAACACAGGCATATTTATGCAATTTATGGGCTTAAAAATTATCAGCAGCAAAATGACACAAAAATGAAGCAGATTTATATTTATGAACTTCAAGTGGTACAGTGAAACCACGCTATAAGGCATCACAATTCATTAGATTTACAGCAGGTACTTCATAGCGTGGTGCCACTGTACTTATATGTATATCTATGTGCATATGCTTATCGTTGCAATATACTCACCCCAAGGCAGGCGACATAAATGTCAATATCAAACAGAAATATTACAAATGCAAACCCAATGATATATGTATGTATGTTTGCATGTATATCCGTCTCTGTCTGTGTCTCTGACAGTTGCTCTGTCTCACTCTGTCTTCAGCTGCGGGATGGCTGCAATGACAGAATTTAACAATTAAAATATTAATTGACGAATATGAGCTTTAACTAATGTGCTTGAAAGCACACTTTCTGCAGAGTGGCGAGCTTTGAAAAGCTTTAAGTTTCATGCAGGAAATTAACTACATTAAATAAAATATATTCTAACGTAGATTGAATGAGCTTTTTAATGGAGAACAGAGTTCTTCAATTCAAAAAAGCACATTTTCTGGAAAACGTTGAACTTGGTAAAGCCTCAACTTTTAAGCAGAGATTTAACAACTTTAATTAACCATTTTATTTTTATGGAGAACAAAGTTCCTCAATTCGAAAAAGCACATTTTCTAGAAAACAATGAGTTTGGAAAGTTTCAAGTTTCGTGCAGAAAATTTACTATTTTTTCTTTTTAAATGAATTCGAAAGCACATTTTCTGAAAATTGCGTTGGGCTTTGAAAAGCTTTATCTTCCATGCAGACAATTAACAACTTTAATACAAATTCATTCGCAAGTCGATTGAATGAGGTATTGAAAAAAACAGAGTTCTTAGTTTCGAAAAGCAATGGTAAATCAGAAACAACTATTGTTGGATTAATCCAGCTACGCAATTCCAGCAAAATGCGTATCAAGCTCAGATTTGTTATTTAGCAGTTCTAGATTGAAATTATTAAAAAAAAAATTTTGTTTATTTTTTTTGTATATATAATATATATACATATTTATTTGCTGATAAGTTTAGGAAGGGAAGTCTTGGGATGTATGAGCCTATATCAAGTAGAACCCTCTTTGACCTTGAGCATATTAAAATCGTAAATTTAAGAAGCTTCAACATTTTACATGAGTAAAGTGCCAAATTCAAGAATGAAGCTCCCTTTATCAGAGTTTAAGTTTCGCTTTTATAAATACCATATGCGTTTTATTTTTATTTTGATTTGACTTTTTTACGATACATATATGTATTTGGAATTTTTTGATATTGTTTTTTTTTTTGTAGATAACGCTGTGACATTTTCCGGCAGCAAAAAATATTTGTGGGCCATCTTGTCGCTCCTTCGCACTGTTTTGTCATTGAATGTAACAAATCCAGTTATTTGTTGAATTTGACAGTTTAATTCTACGCCTCGATGAGCCTTTGGCCCCGGCTCCTGTTTACAATCGATAGATGAGATGAACCCAAAACCGATTCGACCCCAGCTGAAAGGGACTCTGACACTGAAACTGAATCTGAAACAGTTGCAACATTTCCTCCATTTCTCCACCATTCTATATATCTCATCGCTCGCATGTCGTATATATGTATGTATATATGTATTTGGTATATAGATATAGATAGATAGATATAGATTTCTGTGTGTCTCTTTCAATCTGTGATGTGCGTTGTGCTTTATTTGGATTCGCTTGATTTGAAAATCAAACAGGTTTTTTTTGGCATTCAACTTGACATTCAATTTTCGGGCCGATGCCAAAGAAAATTTCTGTCAATTTCCCACATCCCTTCTGTCTATACTATACCATACTATACTATATATATATACATATATGCACGTGTATCCCTGCCATGATTGCTATCAATTTGCTACTCTATGTCTCCCCAATCTCGTCATTTCTACCTTATGTTCATCTATTTGTATTTGGTTATTGTTATGGCTAAAAAAAAAAAAAAAAACATGAAACAATAAAAGTAAAATTTGCATTCAGGCGAGAAATTTCTATGACGCCTCCGAGTGGACACCAGATTTTCAGGTTCCTATTGTAGCTCCACTGTCTTTTTTTTTTATTATAATTTTTTGGGAGTACGCGGGTCGTGCTGGCGGTAGAAAGGGTTACAGCTGTGGGCCAAATTGGTGAAAACTTGTACAAAAGGCCAGCGAAAAAATGTACAAAAAAAAAACACTCAAAACAGGCAAATAAAAAGACAAAAAGCGAACGCTATAAAATACAAAAAAAAAGTCAACAGCAACAACAAAAAGCGCAAATCAAGAAAGATAATAAAAATTGAGCAATAAAAAAAAACACAAAAAGCAGAAGAAGAAGAAGAAAAAATGTATAAATAAAAAAGCGACAGCGGCAGCAACAATAACGGGCCGCAAGCTAAAAATGCCGTCAAGTGCCAAAAACACGTTTAAATGTCAAAATGTAACTCCAAAGACAACAAAAACAACAGCAACAGCAGCAGCAGCAGTGGCAACAACAGCACAAAGTGCAACAGCAACAGTTGCAATTAGCGCCAAGTCAATGTCGTCGCTGCCGACGTCAGCGTCAACGTCAGCGTCAACGTCAACGTCAGCGTCAGCGTCAACATCATTTCCTAAAGTTTGCTTGTCATCTGCAAATTTCCACTTCAATCTCTATTTGGGGCATTCTCTACTTGATAAAGTAGAAACAAAAACAACCCTATTACAGGGTATCAACAAGTCTGGCATTGGCTGAGAAATATCACGACAACTTGTTGAGAAAGTAAATATAATAAAAGTATATGAAAAACTGCAATAATAGAATATTAATAATATAACATATTATATTTAAAATTCAGAATAAATTATTTCTGGGGATTTTAGTTAAAATAAAATTGAAATTTTATGGTATGTTTTAACTAGATATTTGATCACATCTCCACTTGGAATTGTCTATAAAGTAACTATTTAAAATGTTTGAAAAATATAAGAAATTAAAAAAATATAACAATCTTATATTTTAATATTTAATACAAAATATTTAATATTCATAATGAGATATTTCTTGGGTAAATTTGGTTTAAATAAAATTTCAAATTTAATAACTAGATATTTGAGCACAACACCAATTGGAATTGGCTGTAAACTAAATATATAATTTATGAAAATATATAAAACAAGAAACTAATATCAATAACACTATTATTATTATTAATTATAACTATAACTGAAATTCAGTATAAGATATTTACTGGGGATTCTAGTTTTTAATAAAAATTGAAATTAATTTGCATATTTTAACAAGATATTTGAGCACATCTCCACTTGGAATTGTCTACTATTTAATATGTTTAAAAAATATAAGAAATTTAAAAAATATAATAATATTATAATATAATTTATCTAATAATCACAATGAGATATTTACTGGGTATTTTATTCAAAAAAAAAAAAAAAATGACAAATATAATAAACCACACCACTTGAAATTATCTATTAACTAACTATATAATTTATGAAAATATATAAAACATAAAACTAATATAACAATGATAATATAATATTATTTATTATATAATCTGACTGAAATTCAGTATAAGATATTTACAGGGGGTTTTTAGTTTTTAAGAAAAATTAAAATTAATTAAAGTTAAAATTAAATTTTAACTAGAAACTTGGACTATTATTTAAGGGAAATACACTCGACTCTCGGATCTCATGGAACTCCCCTCTTAATCCGATTCTCAGAAAATTCCCCCCCGGCAGAGTATCTGAACGTCATCATGGAGAAAGAGTTCGTGATTCTGCTGAATTTGTTGTTGTTGTTGTTATTGTTGTTGCTGTTGTTGCTGTTGTTGTTGTCTTTCCCTTTCGCTGTTGAGGCGCTTATTGTTGTTTAACTTTTATAAAGTATATCTGTATGTATGTATATATGTGTTTTGTGTTACTTTTTATTGCTGCTCATAATTTGCGCTTATAAGAAAGAAAAAAAAAAAAAAAAAAAACGACAACAGCAAAAAAGTCACGCCAAAAAAATAAACAAATACAAAATATTTTTAAATTAAATGCAAATTTGTACTTGTTTTTTCTTGTGGCAATAAAAACTCGGCGACAATCCCGCTTCAGCTTCAAAAAAAAAAAACGAAAAGAAAAAAAAGAAATGAAATGAAAGAAACTGTCTTTCTCTCTCTTTCCATCTGGCTGTATCTATCTCTTTTCTTTGTTTGGCACTGACAATGGGAAATAATAAAATGATTATTATATCATTATAGCAAAGTGCGTTAAAATTTATGAACAATGAAAACGAGAAAAACTTTTGCAGTCCTGACAACGACAACAAACTGAGAAAAGGACTCGAATATTCAGATACACACACACACACATATATATATATTCATTTATGTAGGAAATCTCAAAATGATGGAAGATTCAAGAACAGGGCCATTAAATCACATGCAAGATTGAAAATGTCACAAGGGAATATTATGCTGAAATACAAAGAGATTCTCTGAAAGAATAAAACTTATAATAATTATAATAATAATAATCATCATCTTTTATGGGGTGTTCTGAGGAAACCCGCTACTATAATGATTCGCGAAAATCAACAATTTGCTGAAACATCGATTCGATGAAGTCTGTCAAGAAACCTTAAACAAATTATTAACCAATTATTGCACAAAATGTGCGAAGGGGACAGCAACAACATTGATTAATTATGAAAACAAAATTGTGGATTGCAATCAAAACTATGCATACTCATATTCTCAGATGCGAGTCGAGTTTGAGTTGCAACTGATTCGCATAATTTGTTGACTATTCACAGCTCTTGTGGAATGGGGCACAGTGGAGTTGAGGGGCTGAGGGGCAGATGGTGGCAAGTTTGAACTCTCTGTCGATTGCAACAGATCCAAAAGTGATTGCATGACAGTCATGACCAAGACATGATTAAAGCTCCATTAATTGCAACTGACAATAACAAGGAGATGGAGATGGAGATGGAGTTGGAGTTGGAGATGTGCTTCTTGCCGTCTCTGTCACTACTCTGTATGGCTATCTCTTTCTGTGCTGATGTCAGGGACACAGCCCCGAAAACACAGCATGAAATGTGTAGAGAACTTTATTTAGCTTCATCGATGGACAGCTAGTGGCAAGTGGCAGCGGGGGCAAAACATGGTCAACTGTGCAACTTCAACTCTCAATCTATATATACTACCTATATCTGTAGATGTATCTGTATCTGTAGATGTGTCTGTTGGCAAACTCATTATCATGAAATGAATAAAGATGCGACAGAGACATTATTACGTATAGCATTTATAGCTATAGCTACAGTTATCTGGCTATATTATAGCTAAAGCTTTGTAATCTACATGACACCATGATATATGTGATGTCTGTATATATATACATATATATGTATATAGATGACGGCCTCTTCCCGTTTGACACTCCCACAATGCAACACGCACCCCATCCCCACCCACTTGGACACTGCCACACTCAATGCGTTACACACACCCCCTCTCTCTACTATACACCCCCCCGGCACCATCCCTCTCTGCTGCTCATTTGGGGCCGTTGCACGATCGCGTTTAATGGAGGTCAACGTTCCCCCGGAGCGTCAAGCGTTTCAATTTGTTGTGTTTTGTTTTTGTTTATATTTTTTGTTGTTTTCTTTTTAACATTATTTTTATTTTGTTTTGTTTTGATTGCATTTGGCGAGTTTTCATGCGGTTTGTTTTCGATTTCGATTAGACACAAGTTGCCATAAGATAGCGCGTATATCTCTCTATCTCTCACTCTCTTTACCGCTCTTGATCATCATCTCTCACTCTCTCTCTCTCTCATTCTCTCTATCTCTCTGTCTTTCTCCCTCTGTCCCTCATATTTCTCATACATATTCTCTATGCTCTTTGGCTGCATTTTTAAAGTCATTAAACTTTCTGCGGCTCCGCTTATCACACAATTGTTGCTATTGTTGCTGCCGCTGTTGTTGTTGCTGCCGTGTGCCGCCAGCAGCATGTTGCTGTTGCTGTTGTTGCTACATGGCTGCTTGTTGTTTGTGGCTGACAAAGCTCGCTCATTAGTTGAATGATTTTGAATGTGGAGCAGCAACAATGTGGAGCCGCAACAATCTATCGGCATTGATTTATCTGCCATCTCACGTTCCAATGCACGACAGCAACAGCAACAGCAACAACAACAACAACAACAATAACAACAGCAACAGCAGCAACAACAGCAGCAACAATGAAGGGCTGCAGCTCGTGATCAGTGGCCCGCTTTGGTCCGATCCATGGGCCACCCATGACTCGTGTATTGTTCAACATCATCCGCAACATCATTGTCGTCATCATCATTGTCGTCA
Source organism: Drosophila quadrilineata (assembly GCA_018150725.1). Taxonomy (NCBI): domain Eukaryota; kingdom Metazoa; phylum Arthropoda; class Insecta; order Diptera; family Drosophilidae; genus Drosophila; species Drosophila quadrilineata. The sequence goes on from JAECWN010000432.1 coordinate 5,403,785, forward strand.
TCATCATTGTCGTCATCATCACAGTCAACGTCATCGCCTAATGCCATTGCATTTTCAATTGAATTGCTTGAACCACAAAATCATTGACAGCACAACAAACTTAACAACAAGCAACAATGCGACCGCCGTTGCTGCTGCTGTTGATGTTGCTGCTGTTGTTGTTGCTGCTGTTGTTGTTGCTGCTGTTGTTGTTGCTGCTGCTGCTGTTGATGTTGCTGCTGCCAGAGGCTTCAGCATCATGTCAGCTTCGGTCACACGGCCAATCGCCCATTCAGCAAAGAGGGCGCCAACAGTTCATGGGAAACTGCTGCCGAAGATGCCACACACAAGCAACATCACAACAGCAACCATCAACCATCCAACCATCAACCATCAAACCAACAGCAGCAATTGTTGCTGTTGCTGCAGCTGCAACAACTTTTGCTTGGCATTGGTGTGGGCGATTGTTGAAGAGAACCAAGAACATATATGTATGTATGTATGTATATATTGCATCTACAAGATGCAGACACTCGTAGGCCAAGACAGAGAACGAGAGATAAAGAGAGAGGGTGTGCGCGGGGCAGAGAGCGGGGCAAGTGGGGCATTTCGCTGTCGCAACAAATTTTAATACATATCTCGCATAATTCCGATGAAGACCTGGCCCCCAATCGCAAAATATGTTGTTGTTGCCACTGCCACTGCAACTGCAACTGTTGCTATTGTTGTCGCAGTCATTGTTATTGTTATAGTTGTTGTTGCAACAAGCGAAGCCAGCATGTGAGCATGTGATGGAACTGACAAGAGAAAATAGACCAAGAATATATATATATATGTATGACCACAATTACAATCAAAATAATTTCAATTAATGTTGTAGAGAATTTTATGCAAAATAAACGAAATATTTCCAAAATATTTGACAAAAACAAAACAAATTTATTTCTAAAATTTAAAAAGACTCTGCGAAAAGTATATAACAAAATTAATATACACATAAATGTATATTCTGATAAAATTTAAAACAAAACTGTTGCATAAATATTATAATTTTTTAAGATCTTAAGAAATACTTGCAACTATTTATTCGAAATAATTTTTATATATATATATTTTTTTTTTTGTTTATTTACTTATAATTTACAATCTATCTGTATAAAGATAATAAGAAAATAAAAAACATATATATTATAAAAAAATATTATATAACAACTAAATGTCAAAGAAGCTTTGATTAACTGTGAATTTCAACAACATCAACTAAAGATTCCAGAATTTATTTATTAAAAAAAAAGAACTTGAATATTATTTAAAAAAGTTGAATAAAGAGCATGAATAATGCAACAGTTGCTGAGCAAGAATAAACACAATGATTATGGATTCCAAGAAATTGATATGATGAAGATATAATATATTGATATACATAATTATATAATATTTGAAATGTAAAATAAAATTGCTGGCGAAATAATGTTGCTTGAAGCATTAAACTCATAATGAGATCAAGGAATTAGCGTGTTTGTTGTTATTTGCTGATGTTGCTGAGGGCGTTGCTCGTGTTTATTGTTGTTTTCGTTGGTCATAAAATTTAAGAAAAACAAAACAAAAAATAACCCCAAACGCAACATTCTGCATAATAAACAACCCCGAACAGCAACAACAGCAACAAAATATGATAAAATGGCCAAAAATCCAAACGAGAATTGTCAACCAAAACATCGCTGGCCACCGCAAAACAGCTGTAACGGATGCCAACGTTGTCGCTTCACCTCAACCCACTCTACCCCCCCTCTACCCCCCTCTACCCACTCTGCACCAGCAACCCTCACTTCACCTCACCTCATGCCCATTAGCTGTGGATGCTCCCGTGGGCAACGAGGCGTCGGTGTTGCCACTGCCACCAGCAACACAAACATCAACAGCAGCAACAGCAGCAACAGCAGCAACAACAACAGCAACAAAGGCGCGTGCATGAAGAAGAAGCAGCAGAGCGACAAGTGTGGCGAACAAAAACACGCGTTTTCATTTTGCGCGCACAACCAAAAACTGCAATGCACAATGTGAATAATCCCACCTAAAGCTTACACAACTCTTCTCTCTCTCTCTCTCTGGCTCTTCTCTTACTCTTTTTCTGCATCACCCACACCGATCTCAACTACTGACCAACCCTTCCCCACCCCCACATACATGCATGCATACATAGGCAACGTGAGCAGAGCACAACACACGGTTAGCTATACACTGCTCTCTTTTTTGCTCTGCTCTCTTCACACCGGACCAGCTTCTCTTTGTCCTTTGCACTCAGCGTCCATCACGTTGCCATTGTAAAAACATATGCTTTCACACTTGCCATCCCCACATGCATACATGTATGGGTGTGAGTGTGTGACTGTATATATATATATGTGTGTGTGTGGATGGTGGGTGGGTGGGTGGTGGGACCCTCACTATACTACATTTGGCCAGCCAACAAATTTGTCAATGCTGAGAACATTTCAGTTCACAAGGGGGACTTCGTTCATGGAGCACAGTGCAAGATTTATCGGTTAGCTTGCTCAGCATAGTTCATCCCGGCTCAACAGTCGAGACATGACTGTAGAAATTATAGTACAACCATTTTTCAGCATTTCAATAATGTTATCCACTTAATTACAAACAACAGCAAATGGAAGCTCAAAAATAACAAACAAAAGAATCACATGTCTTCAAAACTCAAATAATATAATTTGTAAATAAAAATTCTGGTTTTCAATATAGGAAAATTTATTATATATGTATATAATAACTGCAAATTTATTATATACAAAAATGTAAATATTTCAAAAAATGTTAGTTTAGAATATATATAATTTTTAAAGTTTTCATTTACAATACCAAAAAAAATTATTAGCAATATTAAATATTCAAAGAATTTGTCCATAAAATTGGATATAAATATGATCATCATTTTCAAAAATTTTATTTTATTATAACAGCAAAATAACCCAAAAATTAACAACAAAAAGATTCAAATTTCGCAAATTTTTTCAAAATTTTTCAAATAATATTAATTAAATATTTTTTCTTTTTAGCTAAAAACATTTTTTATAAATTTTAGCTATATAAGCTATATAAACATTGAAATTATTGAAATTTTTTTAAATGTTTAAAAGAAGCTTTTGTAAAGATTTTACAGTTATAGAGAAGTATACAGGCCCGTAATCAATTTCGAATCCGAAACTATGTCAAAACTGCATGTTTCATTCGAATTCGAATTTAAAAACATAGCTGATAATCTTTTTATTTAGAACTAATAAGTGGTTTTCTTTTGCATAGATATAATATTTTATTTTTCGTAAATCAAAAAAAAAAAAAAAAATTAAGAAAAAAAAACTATTTAATAATGGCAATATTTGAAAATTCTTTAATAATTGATGTCGCCTGTATAAAAGTTGGTTCCCATTTTGTTGTAAATTGTGTTTTTTTTTCGTGTGAATTTTGTTTGTTTATAGCTCGTTTTGCAGTGTCTGCTGTTGGCCAATGGCAGGCAGGACATGTTCCCTAGTTGGCATATCCTCCCCTCCTCTCTCTCTCTCTCTGTCTGCCCAATATCCCTCTCCTCTGACTATCTCTGCCCCGACCTGCACTTGGCGCACTTTACATGCATGAAAATTAAGTGCTTGTCACATTTGCGGTTGACAACGTTTAATTTTCAGTTTATTTTTATGCATTTTCTACCCAAAATAACATGCTCAGCATATATGTACATACATATACATATATGTACATAATGTGTGTGGGCAGTGGGGGCGTGTCCGTTGGCACATGCAAATGTCATACAACACGTAGAAGAAGAAGCAGCAGAAGCAGAAGCAGCAGAAGAAGAAGAAGCGGCGGACGTAGGGAAAGAGGAAGAGGAACAAAAGGAAGAAGCAGCATTTCGAATAATTAAATCATTTACCAAAAACAGCAAGAGACAGAGACAGTGACAAAAAGAGAGAGAGAGAGGGAGAGAATGGCAGACAGAGGGAGAGCGAGAGAGAAGATTGTCGACGGCAGCAGAAATAGAAATGAAAATGGAAAATGGAATATAAAATGTGTAATAAAGTGTAATAATAAAAAGAACAAAATTAAAAAAACAATTGTAAGCGGAAGTAGCAGCGACGCATTCAGCTGTGACGTCGACGTCGGCGTCAGCGTCGCCGTCGACGTCTGCGTCGAGCTGAGCTTTGGCTTAATATCAGTGGCAACGTAGTAAGCGGGCTAAAACCACCCCCCTCAAGTTGTGCCCCCCCCCCCCCCTCTGTGCTGTAGTCATCGGTGTCGTTGTCGTTGTCGTCTTCATCATAAAGAAAGACAAACGACGACTGTCGGCCATGGAGTGTAATGTAAATTACGAGCGGAGGTAAACAAGAACAATAAAAAAAAGTTGCATTGTAATTGCCGCTGCTGCTGCTGTTGCTGTTGCAGGCAGCGAGACAGCGCATCAAATGAGGCAGCCAAGCGGCCAGACAGAGTTGCCATTGCACCTGTGTGGTGGAGTCGCCACAGACAACCCCCCCTAACCCCAAGCCAGACTATTCCAGGCAGCGACTCGAGGCGAATGCCTCTGATTAGAAGCCACTGTAGTTGTTGCTGTTGCTGTTGCTGTTGTTGCCGCTTCCCAAACTGTTTACTGCTTCCGCTTCTGCAACAACAGCAGCAGCAAATGACCACAAAAGCGTAACATGCGCTGCCACAATCATTATAAATGCTTGCCACCTGCCACCTGCCACCAGCCACCAGCCACCTGCCACTGCTGCGACGTTCGTCGACACTTTGACGCATCGCTGCTTTTAAGCGGGCGGACCCTTGATGATGACTCACAACCGGCACAAGCCGCCCATCGTCCACCCTGTGGCGGCATTTCATGCTCAAATAACCGTGGGCCAGTCCCCACGTCCACCTCCGAATCCACATCCACATTCAAGTCCAAGTCCGAATCGGAGTCGGAGTCGGAGTCGGTGTTGGAGCAGGGGGAGGAGGTGGCGTTGCAACGCTACAGTGCACAGCAGTCGAGGTAAAACTGTTTGGGGGTACTTTTTGGAGCTATGATATATCTAAGCACATATCTACTTATATACATACATACATATATGTATGTATATATTTGTATGTATGCATATGTAGAGGTATATAACGGGTTAAGCTAGTCAGAGTTGCCTTTTGGCATTTCAATTTAGTGAAACAAGCAGACGGAGGGTGGCTGAGGTGGAGTGGAGGTGGTTCAGGTGGTACAGTTGGGTCAGTTATAATATATATATATATACATATATATATATATGTATATAGTGTGGTTTGGGGGCCAACTGAGCGTATAAGTTACCTTATTAAAATTCCACCTACAATTTATATGCAAAACTCTCCGACAATCGAGAAACTCTATATGCATAGAGTATATATATACATATGTATATGTATATATAGTCATGTTCATGTTCAGATATGTGTATATGGCATAAGATCACAGATGCAGATGCAGCATGTGCTGTAATTTTATTACATCATTTCAAAAACAATCACATGAAAATGTTTTTACAACCGAAACATGAATTGAAGTGGAAACTTTTATTATTTCATGCGAATGTAAAGAATTTTCCAAAAAAAACAAAAAACTCATAAAGCATCGATGTAGTCAAGTAATTGCAGTGCAATGAATTAAACTAAAATATTGAAAATCTAAACTATATAGACTAATATTAGCGATATCGAAGGAAATATACGATTCAAATTTCTATCTTTTTCTTGTTTTTTTTTGCAGTTCCCTGTAGCAGTATACCTACAAATGGATAATTTGGTAAGCAAAAAAAAAACTGTTGCCCTCTACATATATGCATATATATAGTACATATATAGTTTCATTACAAAATCGGGAAGTCATGCAACCCATAATAAATAAAAAAAAAAGTCAAGTTCATGCCATGTCATCTCAAGGCACGTATTGAGCATTCTTTGTGCTTGAAAGAATCCCAGAAATCCAGTTCGTGGAGTCACCACTAATGATATAGGTAGTTCCCGAACCCAAGTTATTGGATGGATCAGAGGAAGTTACTATATGTATGTATATCTAGTAGGCAATTGAATGTGTCATGTAGAAAATGTGAATATCGTGCTGATTTATTTTCACGTTCCATTTTTTTTGAATACATATGAATGTTTTCGAGAATATATACACTGAGTGCTTAATGGAGTATTCGTATATATAATTTGATTTGGTTTTGCGGTCTGCGACACTTTCTAAATGCTTCTAATGAGTTTTGACTTTTCCCACACTCAATTTTTGGAATATGAATACGAGTTTCGACTCGCTTTCGTATTCCTATTCGGAAGGGAGGGGGATGTCAACAATTTCAATTCATTCTGTGAAATACACTGACAAAAATGATATAGGGGCAATGACTGTCCGTCTGCCCGTCTGTCCGTCTGTCCGTCCGTCTGTCTGCCTGTCATGGCATCTGTTTAGCGGAAATGATCGGTGTGCCCGTGGCACACATAAGTTTACAACAAATGGGGGAAACTTGCTCTTTCTCTTTGAATCTGTTGCCTCTCATTCCCTCAATGACTGCCTGGTGACATTATCAGCTCATTTAGCGTAGGATTCACTACTAAAAATATTGTTTCTATTTATTTGTTGTTTGCCAAATTGGTTGACTGATAATGCCAAGTGAAGGTCAATCAGTTCAATGGGTCACAATGTCGCACGAAAAAAAGAGAAACTCTTGCCAAGAAAGAGATTCCGGTGCAGACGCACTCTGTGAATTTCAAAAATAATTACGAATCACAAAACGTATTTCCCAACACTAGACGTGTGTTGAACATGGAATTATGAACTTGCAGTTAACTGATGATTCAATCAAATTAGCGTAACATTTCAGTGGAAATATTGAGGCTATCTGAGAAGACAATATTTCTTATAGATTTTCAACCGATACGCAACTCTCTCAATTTCTCTATTTGGCGAGTTTCGACCACTGTCAATGTTGATGGCTCGATTAATCCACACTTTAAATGGTCAAGACGTCGTCGTTGTCGTCATCTTCTTCAAGCACTTAAGCGCCTCCTCATAAACCGTTTTCTCAGCAACCAACGAAAGTCAACAACACCTATGCGAACTGAAAGCGAAACTGGCCAATAAAGCGATCTTCTCTCAGTGTTTATACCCACACACACACAGACATATATGTACATGTATACGTACTTGTATATAGATGTGTATATTCGCATCCGGATCCGCATGCACATCCGCATCTGCATCCGTCTGAGTAACTGCATAAAGCAGCTCTGAAACGCGCCCTCAATTAGACAGAAGTCAAGCAGCTTATTGAAGGACCTCGCACATATGTGGGTAATGCCCGTGAATAGCCCAGGACATGCCCATTCCCAATGTCAAGCTGGATATGCCCAGAATGTGTTTACAGTGGCTGCCCGCAAAGTAGTGCCACCTCGCCACATTTAACACTCATTTAATATAGTAGAAATCTGCAACTGATACTCCTATACTATTCACTACTATAGTAGTAGAAAACTACTACTGCTACTGCAACTTCTATTGATACTTCTATACTATTTACTACTATAGTAGTAGAAAACTGTTACTGTTACTCCTATAGAATTCACTACTATAATTGTTCAAATTGCTACTGCTACTCCTATTGCTACTTCTGTACTATTCACTACTATGTAGAAAACTGCTACTTCCATTGCTGCTCCCTTGCCCGCTTTCACTACGCACTAATGGAGATAATCCTTTACAACACTACGACGGCAGCCACACCCACCACTACTTATTTCATTAACGAACCCCAAACGCATCTCTGCGGCTGCTTTAACTCATCCCAACTTCTGCTCTCTTTGCACGCAATACGCTCTCAGCTGCTGCTGCTGCTTTGCTTTGCTCTCTTCTCTTCTGGCGCTGCAGCGGCGAAATTCAATTGAATTTGCATTAAAAACATGTTTTAAAGCCAAACACATAAACAACAGCAGAGAAGAAAAAAACCAAAGACCAACAAATAAAAATTATAATTATAATTATAATAAAACATCAAATTAAAACCTAAAAAAGAAAAAAAAAATAAGAGCGAAAAAAAAAACTTACATTTTGCTGTTTTATATCCCGGGTGAAAGAAGAAGACAACGCAAATCAGCGAATGCGAACGGGAACGGGAGCGGGAGCGAGATGACAAATCTGGTTGCGCATGCGGCACTCTTCTCTCTGCTGTTTGTTGCTATACGGCGGCGAAGCTTGTTGTTGTTGTTGTTGTTATTGGATTTTGGGTTAATACGAAATTATTGTAAAATAAATTAGCATACAAATAAATATTTAATATCAATTCGTTTGCTCTGAGAACCGCGCTCTTAATCTTTTTTTATTTGAATTTTTTTTAATTTATTTATTTATTTTTTTCTTCAATTTTTGGTTGTTGTTATTGTTGCTGTTAAGTCTGGACTTGGCCAGTTTTGATTTCGTATTTTGTTGTTGTTTATTTTTTTTTTTGCTTTTGTGTATTTCTTGAATCTGCATGTATGTATGTATGTGTTTTATCTAAATTTTATTTAGTTGCTTGAAGTTTTCTTGTTGTTGTCGCTTGTTGCCTTTCATTTTTTCTTCGTCGTCGTTGTTGTTGCTGCTGTTGTTGCTTTTGGCATTATGACAACGGTTTGTTGTTGTAGCGGTTGTTGTTGTTGCACTGCAAGTGCCTTACATGGCACACGCACACACACACACACACATACGTATTACACTGTCACGCACACACTTATGCACTCATTGCGTATATATGCATAGATAAATCCGATTACAAAGCAAAAGATTCGCAAACTCACACAAAAAAAAATATATATATAATAAATAAAATAAAATAAATAAATATCGTCACAATTTACACGACACAACAAATACGTAGCGCTGAAGTAGATGATGAAGAAGAAGAAAAGCAGACGACGTTGTGCAGTGTAATAATCGAGGCAGAAAACGCACGCGCACACTGGTACAATAGCTGTTGAAAAATGCCATTGCAAAAAAAAATCAGAAAAAAAAATCAAAATTAGGAAAATCATAAATATACGTATATAAATTGATAAATAATCAAAAAAAAATTTGTGGAAAATTAGCATTTATTGTAACCAAATGACAAGATTATAATTTCAACATGCAGATGCATGCATAAACATACAGCTGTGTTCATTGAAATAGCAGTGCGACTTAGGTGCAACTTAAAAACGATTTTTTTTGGATATTTCATATTGATAGTTGATCGATTACACATTATTTTTATAAAATGGATCATAGAGATAAGAAACAAGCAAAAACCCCGTTAGATTTGTTCTGTTCTTCGGACTTTTTCGCATATTTGCACAAAAGCATACGATTTTGGCTGTTCACTGAAATAGCAGTTTTTTATTTCCTTCAAACAAAAAATGCGAATATTTGTATCATTTTGTGAAAGTGAGTTTAATTAAATTTGTTATTATAGTTTATATGACAATACACCTTTTCTCCGAAAAAAAATTCATTTCTGTGGGTACAGGACCTCCCTGCTCCAAGAGAGAAGGGCACGAGATTATTCGGCTTATGAAGGAGGACTAAAGATACTAAGAAATCCAAAATCGGTCAAAATCTCCTGGCAAGATGGTTAATAATGATTTTAAATTTAAATCGAAGCCCAAAAAGCGGGATGCGATACCCAAAACCACAATTGTAGGGGACCGACGCATAGTACGCGTCACCACAGGGAATCCTTTTGCATCCTCCAGAGATACAAAAGCGGAGCTGAGCTTGTGAATTAGTGATACGACTATTCTAAAATGATTACTAGATCAAAATTTGAAAGTGTGAAGTCCATTAAAGGAACCACTCCTGGTTTAGAGACATCGCAAATCTAGGTTGGATTTTGCCGAAAGCCACTTGAGCTACCGTTATCCAAAAGGAGTATTTTCGTGGGGCAGATGAGTCCAAATTAAATTTATTTGGTTGATTAGGATCAAAAATGATGTCTTTAGATCGCCAAGTAAAGAATGTCACCCAAACCATACGCTAAAGATAGTAGAGCAGGGTGGCCCTAAAATCACACATGTGGGCATGCTTTTCATACAACGCTGTAGGTCCTGTAAATGTGATCGATAGAATCCAGGACCAACATGCATATGTACAAATACTAACAAAAGGACCAGGAGCCGTCTGCTGAAGAAAGGATCTCATTAATTTGGACATTTCAGCAGGACTATGATCCTAAACACACCAGCAAATTGACCCAGGAGTGGTTTAGCAAAGAGAAGATTGACGTAATGCCATGGCAGGCACAGTCCCCGGATATAAATCCGATTGAAAACTAAGGGGGGGACATCATGCGATATGTTACCATGAAATCCCCAACTTCTTAGCCGCAGATCGGCAAGTTATTCAGCGGGCATGGGACCAGATTTGCACCAAGCGTTGCGAGATCTTGGTGGACTCCATGCCACGTAGGTGTGAGGCTGTAATATCCAATAAAGGCTATATATCAAAATATTAGACCACTATCTAATCGTTATTTAGTAAAATTAAGTTATTTATAACTTATTTTCAATTTTTGTTATGTTTTCTTTTTGCACTGCTATTTCAGTGAACACCATAATTTCTGGCATTTTTTATATTATTATCCATATTTCCTAAAATATATTAGTAATTAATATGAAACAAACTTTATATTATTTAAAAATAAATACATTAAGATGTTGTAAATAAATTTTGTCTCAAAGTAGTGTTTAAAATAGTCTTTTCCAATCTGAAACGTGCAAGTCGTCAGCACTGCTATTTCTATGAACACAGCTGTATATATATGTATGTATATAAATGTACATACATATGAATTTATATATTGTATATGTATGTATGTATGTATATTTGTGTATACAATGTTAAAAAGATTATAAATTATCGGCGCCTGTTGCTGTAACAAAAGCAACAAAATGCGGCATGTTTCACAATATACATACATACATATATTTACTGTATCTATGTACATACATATGTATGTATGTATGGATGTATGTATGTAGATGGATGCATGTACATGAATATTAAGTATTATTTTTTTTGTGCATTTTATAATTTCATGTGTTTTTATTTCTCTTGCTTTTTGTTTCCTTTCACAGATACGCAAGCTCACACACAGAAGCATAAACATACACATGTGAACATTGTTTTATTGTTGTGTTGCTGTTTTGTTGCTGTTTTTGTAGCATTTTATAGCATGTTTTGTTGTATTTGTTGTTGTCACTGCACTATTTGTTGCTTTTGTCACTTGCGCTTGCACACAGTCCAAATTCAAATCGGAATCGGGTCAAACTAACACCAAAGCGAATCTCACACTATAAAAAGAGAAATGCACACGAAAAAGCGTTTTGGGTTTTTTTTTTTGTGGTTTTGAATTTACGTCTTTCAAGTTGTATTTCATTTTATTTGACCAGAATTTTTAGCGTACGAACCCATAAAACAAAATAAAAAATAAAAAAAAACATAAAAGATGCAAAAAAGTATTATTTAAAAAAAAGAAATAACTAAAAAAACAGCAAAATTATATTAATCGTAAATTAATAAAATGAATTAAGCACGTTTCAAGCGATTAGTATTTTCTAAGCGCACAATTTAGTCAACCAATGTCAACCACTCGTATATTCGAATGTTGTCAGAATTTCAAAAAGTGCTTGAAGAAAAGTTTCTGTGTGTGATTTTTTTGAAGCAAGTCAGAAGCTGAGGGAAAAACGGAGCAACTACTAAAATAGCAGCACACAAAACACCACAACGGACAAATCGAAATGAAAATAGAATTATTGATTGCATTGTCACTTTGCTTGGCACTTGTTTTGTCACTGTGCATCATCAGTCATTATGCGTTTCCACACAATTCGTTCATTGTCGTTGCTCCACTTCATTGTTTCAATTTCCATTTTCCATTTCATTTCAATTTAGTTTAGCTTAGTTTAGTATAGTTTGAGTTATGGAGATGATGATGTTAATGATAATGATCTCGCGATATGCTGGGCGATCATATAAGTTGGCCACACTGCACGCACCGTTACCGTTCACGTTCACAGTTGTTTATGGAATGAGGCTTGTGTGCGGGCGTCGTGGCCCCGAGCAGACAACGACGACATGACGGCGCGACGGACGGACGGTCTCTGTGGTAGAGTGCGAGCGACAGAGAGCGTAAGAGCACATCACAGTCAAAGCGACATGTGCGTGTGTGTGTGTCTTCACAGTGTGCATGTTGATCGGTGCTAAGCATAAGAGCGAACATCGCTAGCGCTGAGAGCCAGCCAGAGGTAGAGAGAGCGAGCGCGTACAAAAAGTCAGCCGATTAAGAGAGCCCAACGACTTTGCAGTTGTCTACACGAATGAATGCCAGTGACTCCCAGCTGTTGCTCTCGCTCTTCTAGTATTTGTTATTGTTGCAATACTATGTTATTATTCTGTTTTCGCTCTCGCTTTTGTTGTTGTTGTTGTTGTTCGTCGGCTGCCTGTTGATAATGGTAATTGTATGGTGGTTGTGTTGTTGTTGCTGTTGTTGTGCATACAAGTAAAGAGCGGGCTCAAATTTGACCATCAGCAGATTGAATAATTATTTAGTTACTAGTGACTGCGGTGGGTATGCAGTTATCGATAAGCGATAACATATCGACTTTGAAATTTCCGGTGACCGTTGCGTGTCTTTACTTGAAATGACCACACAAATGCAACTGCAACTGCAACAGTTTTGAGAATTGGGAACAAAAAACAAGGGAACCCGTCATAGAGAACTGGACTCTTGCTGAGCTGCCTTGCTGAGGGAATGGACAGAGAGAGAGAGAGAGAGAGAGAGACAGATGATTAATGACACCGTTAAATGGATTTCTTTGCTTTTGTTTGTGCAACTAATTCAGAAATTTACATAGAGAGTTCAGTTTCGACCCACTCACACACACACACACACACACATGTCAGAGATTTTTGTGACGCGTTTGAAATTCTTTTGGTAAATTTCCTATGACATTTTCCAAGGAAATCAATTTCCATTGACACATTGCTTTTATCTTCATCTACTATTTTGTTGCTTCTTCAATTCTACGCATTTGTCAACGCATTTTCGAAACCATTTCGATATTTTTTTCGCTATTGTTTTTCAACTACATTTGCCGCACGTACCTAGGTCAAGGTGTGCGCTGACTTGCAAAATGCTGGGCAAACAATCAGACCCGTTCTCAATTCCGAATCCGTAGGCAACGTGCGGTTTCGGCATCGGTGGGTATTTCGAATCCGCATGCTCCCTGCGAATTTGCAATTGAGAACAGGGGTGTATGAGAATCGAGATGTTTTGAGATACACTGACTGATAATTTTGGAGATTGTAACTGGCATACAGCTGTAGGTTAATCCCTTGACATTGATGCTGCTCATTCTCACTCTCCTTCTATTGCTATCGCTCTCTTTCTCTCTCTTTGTCTCTCTCTCTCTATCTCCATCTATCTATCTCTCTCCATCTCTCCAAGAGGGAATCAATTAGTGTAAGTCCAACTAAAAATTCGAAAATCGAATTCTTAACCTTCACATTGAACCCCCTCTCGGTAACCTCTCTAGCCTGGCAAGTTAAGCTCATCCGCTTACATTAACTTTCTGCTCAATATCCAACAAAAAAAAGAAAATATTTATATACATATACATATGTATGTATGTATGTATGTGTATATAGCATACAGTTCCCATTCCTATTCCACTTTCATTCTCCTAGGTTTCTTTTTGTTCTTCTTCTTTCTTTCTCCATTTCGGTTGCCTTTGGGATGAGTTTATTGAAATCCTTAACTTCAACTTGAACATGTTCAAATCCATTATGATTATTATGAATGAATGCCATGTAGTGTGTCTCTCCAACTCTCCTCTATCTGCTCCTTCTCCTATGACTTCTTTCTCTTGTTTTCCTTTTTCGTTCTTATTTTGTTTTTGTTTGTGCTTCATTGCCAAATTGTATTTCACGCTACTTTTAATTAGCCGCCTCCCAAGTGGGCCCAAACCCCAGCGACGGCTGTTGCTGTTTTTTAGGCCCACATAATGGCCAATTATGCCCACTTGGATTCTCTTCAATCTCTCTCTCTCTCTCTCTCTCTCTCTCTCTATAAGTCTCCCTCTCTCTCTTTCTCTGTTGCTGGTGCTGAGACTTTGCTTTTTAATGGTCAAGTGTATTTGCCTGGATATGGCTTTTCTGACCATTTCCAAAATAAAGAAAAAAAAACAAACAAATTCGAAAACAATGTTTTTTTTTGTTTTTTTTTTTTAATTTTTTGGTATTTTTGCTGGTACTTTTCCTGCTGCTGCTTCTTCTTGGTTGTCTTGGTCATCTTCTGGGCTTTTTTTATTTATTTTTTTTTTTGTTGGTACTTTAAGTGAAATCAATTAAAAAATTTCTTTGTCTTTCGAATGTTTGACTTTGTCGTAGTTGTTGTTGTTGTTGAGCATCTTCCAAGTGGCATTTGGAATTCAATGGAAATTAATTTCTTTTGTTTTTTCATCTCGACTTTTTTTTCTCATTTCTTATTTTTGTTGCTGCTGTTAAGTTGTCTTCTGCCCTTCTCTTTGCATTCTCTTCATTTTCATTTTCACTTTTATTATTATTATTTGTTTTTATGTTTTATTTCTCTACAGCTGCTTCTTCTCCTGCACATAAGTTCTCGTTTTCACTTTCATTCCAAAAATCAAAAATATACAAAAAAAAAGTGAAAAAAAACCTAAAAACTTTTCTGATGTGATTACAAAATATTTTCGATATTGCAATTAGTGCTACAAAGGGCATTAATTATAAATTATAATTAAATTAGCAGCTGCATGTGAAAGTTGTAAAACACAACATATGCCTCCTCCTTCCCCCCCATCTTACCACTCCTCCTCACTGTACCCCCGTGACAAAAGTCAAGAGTCAAATTCAATCGAGACGCAGATGAAAACATGGTAAAAAGGAAATATCCTTTTCAGTTGAAATGCCTTTGGAATGGCACCACTTTTGGGTTTGCGATAGGACATGGGTTCAACATTTTTCCATTCTTTTCTCTCTCCGTCTCTTTCTCATTCTTGTTCTCTTTCTTTTGCCTTTTCTGTCTCTTTCTTTTGGCCTGTCGATGCCGAATGTCTTTGGTAAGTCAAAACGCAAATTGACAACTTAATGCCATCAAAGTTCAAAGTACGCACAATAAACCCCGGCAACATGCGTCACCCTGACAGCCATGCCACATACATACATGCCACATACACACACACACACATGTTCAACATTTGGGGGCATGTTGTGGCTGGAGAGTTGGGCATCCATCGACATTGACATTCAAATCTAAACATAAATAATAACAATGATAAACATATCAACACGTCGACAGGCATTCCGGGTGCTCAACCCCCCCCCACCCAACCTCATGCCCTGTGGAAGCCCCACATATGCACTGTCAGTTACAGATACAGATACAGCTACCAGTCACCAGTAAGAGATACAGCTACAGTTACAGTTACATGCCACACAGCTGCCAAAATGTCAATACACCAAAAAACAAAACAAAAAAAACTTGAAAAAAACCTAAAAAAAAAATTTGAAAGAAATGGAGGAAAATCGAAACTAAAAAATGAAGTGGGAGAGAGAGCATTTTTAGGATTCCGTTGCTTTGGGCCTACAAATCGAATGAAGGCCAAAATGAAAACATTCAGCAGCAAAAAAAAGTGAGAAAAAAAAACAGAGAAAAAAATGAGAGAAACAGCTGAAGATGATGATGGTTGAATTCGACATTGACAACGACTTGAATTGCAACGATAAAATGTTGAAAACTCTTGCTTAGCACAATAGCATGAAAAGTGGACGGCAATTTGCCGCAAACCCGCCTCCCCCCGCTGTTAGCCAACCACCCCCTCCAGCTCACTTTTACCAACTCTCAGAAGATATTCTCTCTCGCTCTCTCTCTCTCTCTCTCTCTCTCTCTCTCTACTCTGCTGCTGACGGAAGCAAATGTAATGCACATATTTTGATGAAAATGTATGAGAGGCGAAAGGTCCGTCAAAGGGATTTTCTGAAAACATTTTCTGATCAAACGGTCAAACGATATTCTGCCCCCATATCTACCCCCCTCCCCCATGACCATCTCAACACAGACACACACACATGCATAATGAATTCATCTACTTAAGAACTCAGTGGCCCAGTCCTGATAAGGCAACTTCACCTACATAGCAATTGGGGGTCCTATGTCAAAGCAAAAGTCCGGCACTTGGAGCTCAACTGGACATTTGAGAGATACCATATATGTGGAGCCGCATGCGAGGTCTCCTCTTGGGATATGTGCGGCCTTTTTTCTCAAAATTATTTCTCCTAATTTGGCATAATTTTCTAGAAATTACTAGAATTATTCTAGGGTATCTGTCGGTCTATTTGTCTAGTTCTGCATAGGAAGTTACCGAAGTGATGACAGCAATGAAATATTTTCAGCATGATAAGAGAGAGAGAGATAGATATATAAATATAGAGAAAGAGAGAGAGAGAGAGCAAGAGAGAGAGATAGAGATAGAGAGAGGGCCAGTGAGAACCCATGTTTAAGGTCTGATAACCGAGGAGAACTCTGACGCGTCTGCGGATACCAAGAAATATTGTAGGAAACATGAACCCAACTGGCGTCGCTGTCACCATAACATTTGAACTTGGCAATGACTCATCACAAAACATGCAAAGAAAGCAAAGCAGAGAGAGAGAGAGAGAGAGAGAGAGAGAGAGAGAGATGGAAAGAGATGGAAAGAGTGAAAGAGAGAGGGAGAGGGAGGTAGGCAGAAGATGTTCCAAGATATGTACGACGACGTTTTCATCAACACAAGAGAGGGTTCTCAATGCGGTTGCTGTTGTTACAGCATTATTGTTGACCTTCCCGGAATTCACTTGACAGTCCCAACATGCATACATATACATACGTATATGTAGGTATATTCGCCCCACTCTATATATATGTACATATGTATATATACTATGTACTCTACATACTATATTACTATACTATATGTAGTCTTTGTGCACATCCGCAGCCAATTAATAAGTCACTTCACATACACTCCAAATACTCTCCCTATACCTCTGTCTCTTTCTGTCTAATCTCTCTCCCTCTCTCTCTCTCTGTTTCTCTGTAGCACTTTCTGGTATTTTTCAGAGTTAAGACTTATGATTTACCCGTTGGTCCATAACCGAGTTGCGAGAGTACTCAACCTTTACAGTGCGTATGGATAATACCTCCCGCATTCGGAATCAGATACCATTACTCATCTTTGCCTTATTTTCAAATTGTTTTTGTATTGGGAGTGGCCTGTTCTTTTTTTCCTTAAGTGCTTAAATTATGGATTTTATGGGAATGCTCTTCAGATCTCATTGATCTGTAATCTGTGGAAAAATGATTAACATTTTGAAGCTCCACAAAACTTAGGCAAAGCTCAAGTGATCTTCTTCTAGCTTTAAGTATTATTATTTCAGTCGAAGTTTTTTCGACATTAAATTCTGGGAAATTTCTGACCAAATCACAGAGTTTTCATAATTATATTTCCAAAACAGGCTGTGCAAACAATCATAACAGTAAACTGCCTCATAATAAAGACTTTAACTTAATAATGCGCAAACTAATGCTAATGATAATGATAATGCGGTTGCTAATTAATTTATAGATTTCCAACCATAATTGTCGGTTGGGTGGGGGGTGGGTCTGGTGTGTTTTGTTGCCTCTATAGGGAGGTTCTTCGGACGTGATTTCTTTGTGGTCAACAGTTAATTGCAATCAATTCAAATCTGTATTTAAATTGTTGCTCTTATTATTATTGTTGTTGTCATTTTTGGGCCGCACTTTAAATGGTGGTGTTGTTGTCGCTTGCGTCTTGACAGGAATTGTTGCTGTTGGCCAAGATATCCCTTTCTCTTTATATAGTAGTATGTATTTATCTCTGCCAACAAATGTAACTCTCTCCTTTTCTCCCTCTTTATCTGCTAGCTTTTTGTTTGTCTTATATTTTTTTAGGGGCTGTTGATTTTTCTCCACTTGATTCCATTTCGAAAACAGTGGCAGTTGGTTTTGGCCTTAAAGCGCATTGCCATGGCCAAATTGTGGGCAATTAAATCTCATCAGAATAAAACGAAGGTATTTCTAGTTGAGCATACCCATATTAATAATGATGATCACGATTACGATGATGATAAAGATAATGATGAGGATGCTAATAATAATAATAAAAATGATATCAATAACAATAATGAGATTAATGCTAATAGTAATAGTAAATTTTATTTTTTTTTTTAAATATATAATAAATTCTACAATAAAAATTATGCAATTTCACTTGGTATGTCCACGTCGATCATTGAGCTACAGTTCGGTTTCTATGGAAAGAGAAGAGTTGCAGTTAGATTGCCAGAGTGGCACAATTGTTGAGGCAACCGCATAGTGTCAGCTTTACACGACAATCTACTTATGGGAAAACTCTGGAAACTGGGAGGTGGGAAAGTGGGAGCTCGGAACTGGAAGATGGGCACGAGCAGACGAGGTCTGGGATGGGGCAAGAGTTGCTTAAAAATGGATATAGGGATTGGGCGTCTATAGGCAATATGGGGAGTATTGAGTGGCAAGTGGGGTGGCTGGCTGCCACATGGCATATGCCACATGCCGCATGCCGCATGCTGCATGCCACGTTTGGTGTTGTGTCGCCCCGTCAAATTGACATTTTTCATTTTCGCTTAAAAACCACAAAAACCGCCAGATTGTTTGTCTTAACAGCGGCTGGAATTCCGCTGCTGTCAATCACAGTTGATGCGACGCCACTTCCTCTTCCTCTTCTTCACTGTGTGTGTACAGAGAGGTCTGGGGCATATCCCTGTTCCTGTCCAACTGCAGTTCCCCTCCATTTCCCACCTCTGATCTCTCTAGTTTTAGGGGTTGCGTCTGTGGGATTTTTGTTGCTCTGCCCATTTGAAGTTTATTCGATGTGTGGAATTTTTATCAGGCATCGAATCCAAACCTAACAACAACAACAACAACAGCAACATCATCAACAATAACAACATGATGATGAAGAAGAAGAAGAAGCAGACAGCAGGCGCTAATGTTTCCTGTCACAGACCTCCCTCCAAACCGCGACCTCCCTGCAAACCGCGACCTCCTCCATCAAAACAGAGCTGCTTTCGAAGGCGGCCGTTAACTGACAGCGTAGGGCATGGGGGGGGGAGAGGGCATGGCCAATTACC
The DNA here is from genome assembly GCA_018150725.1 of Drosophila quadrilineata. Lineage (NCBI taxonomy): Eukaryota > Metazoa > Arthropoda > Insecta > Diptera > Drosophilidae > Drosophila > Drosophila quadrilineata. The sequence goes on from JAECWN010000432.1 coordinate 5,423,031, forward strand.
CACACTACGAACACCCACACACCCACACACACACACACATATATATGTATATACATTGCCATTCACACGTTCAACATTTGCCGAAATGCGTCTCTGAGTCTCTGAATGCGGGGTTCCATTTGATGAATGGGCTGTCACTTTGAAGCCGAGACGAGGGAGATGCCACAGAGACAGTTAGAGTGAGAGTGAGAGTGGGAGTGAGGAAGAGAGAGAGAGAGAGAGATAGTAAATGCTAGAGCGAGATGGAGGGAGTTGTTGGACAAGTGAAGGAAATGCCCATTGATACGTAGCACAAAGTCATGTCAAGTATCGCGAAAGCCGCTTGCGAAATTCTTTAACAAATATTACAGGCAATCGGTTGTGGCAGCTGCAATGACCGTGACAGTTGCACTTGCCACAAGAGATAAAGCCCATTTTGCTGTTATCACTGGCTGTCCAAAAAGGTTTGTCGAATCGACGGCTCGCGTCTCACAGTTGAGAGTGTGGCGTGTGGCATGTGGCACAGTGATGCTGCATGCAGACTGTTGTCTCTACGCTCTGTCTCTTTAGTCTTGCCACTCCACTATCTGCCTCTGCAGCCTAGTCTGCTTAGCCCCTGCACTTGCCACTTGCCACCGCTTGCCGTGCAGCTCCCACTGCTGCTGCTGGGGCAAGTTCTCAGTTGGTGTGTTGTTCAAATTAAGTGAAGACCCCAGTGCATGGCAATGAATGGGGCCACTTCGCTCACTCTTACTCCCTCTCTCAGTATCTCTCTCTCTCTCGTTCCCGCTGTTGTCTCTCTTTATCTCTGTCGCTGTGAGTTAGTATGTGTTATGTAATAGCATGTTACGTGTATAACTTTTATTATTATGATTATACTTTTGCTGCTGCTTCTGTCTCTCCGCTTTTTGCTGCTGCTTCTTCTATATATTCCTCTTCTTCTTATGCCTCTGCTGCTTCTTCCTCTTGCCACCACTGCTGCCATATATGCATGTTTGGGGCAGACGAAGCCTGTGCCTGTGCAGCAGCTACAGATACTACGTAAAAGTCATGTGAGTCATTAAAATGAAATAGCAGCCAGAGAGAGAGAGAGAGAGAGAGAGAGCGACAGTGAAGAGGAGAATTAGTGTGGCAGCAAGAGGGCAGTGGTGGGTATATTATGTAAGGGCAGGGGAGAGGGGGTTAGTGCAAATACAGGTGCAACTGTCTCTAGCTCTCTCATCCCCCACTGCAGCTACATAACATACATATATGCCTTTCTCGCTCTACTTAGTTCTCCTCTCTCTCTCTCTCTCTCTCTCTCTCGCTATCTAGCTCTCTCTATCCGTATCTCTGCGTCTGTCTCTGTTGTTGACTGAATGATGAGATGCTTACGATTGTTAACAAAGTTTGCTTTGCTGTGTGTTGTCAGTTTTGTTTTATTCTATTCAGTGGGTCTTCTTTTTCTTCTTCTTCTTCTTCTTCTTCTCTACCTCTCAACCGCCCTCCGTCCTCCGCCTTCTCAGACTATCCCTGTCTACTTCTATCTGTTTCTCTAAGTCACTATTTTTTTGTTGTTTTTTTTATATACAGTGGATAACATTAATATTCGGTTTTTATTTTTTATAACTTCAAGCTTGAATATAATCATTAAAACTAACAAAAACGAAAAACTTAAAAATGAGAAATTAAAGCTTTTTTCATTACCTATTCATATTGGTACATATATATAATATTTTGCGGCCCATTTGAAAATTCGGTGCTTCAATTTATTGTTTTCAATTTGATTTCTATTAATAACAGTAAATATCATATGTTGCCTTTTTGGGGATACCCAATTTCGCAAATTTTTGTCCATTTGGAGTTGCCACAAGGGTTTTTTTGACGACTTACCAAAAAAACCGAATATTAAAGTAACGCAAATTTTGACACTTTTTTTGTTTATGTGCGTTTCCCCTTTAAACTTAAAATAAAATCTTATAATATATATATCTACGAAAAGGTAATTTAACAAGCTTTAATATACCATTTTTAAAATTATAATTTTTTGCATTTTTATGCATTTTATTCAAGCTTGAAGTTGAAAAAAATAAAAACCGAATATTAATGTTATCCACTGTATGTATATATTTTTTGTACAATAGCTGCACTTGTTGTATTATTATGTACTCCTTGTCAACACTAATGTTATCCGAGCTACAGCTTTTGAGCCTTTTTCTCAGTTGCCCTCCCCTATTTCTCTATCTCTTTCTCACTGCCTTTATGTCTGTCTTTCTGTAGCTCTTCTCTTTTTATTTATTATTGGCAACGTCATTCTGGGCATTAGAGATCGTCATCGTCATCGTCATCGTCATCATCAGCACCTTTTTGGCCTCAGGGCAACTACATTTTTTAATTGCAATTAATTTCGAGCCCGGCCAAGGTGCCCTTCCTTTCCTTACCTTCACTCTGTCAACTCAGCCACATCCACATCTTCTCCTGGCTTAACAAAAAACAAGAAGAAGAAGTTCGTCATCGCAGCTGGAAAGCTAATAGTGCCTCAATTGACTTTCACTGTATAGTCTATATTGTGAAAGAAAGTGATAACGATTACTTCACAAATCACGATAGGGATGGACTCTTAAATTGTCAATTTATCGATATACCATGTACATATATCGATTAAGTATAAGTATTAAGTATAACTTTAGACAGTTCAATTGACTTTCACTGCTTAGATCGTATAGTCTAGATTGTGAAAGAAAGTGATAACGATTACTTCACAAATCACGATAGAGATGAACTCCTAAATTTTAAATTCATCGGTATACCATGTATATGCATTACTTCAAGCATTACTGCTCTGCATTACTTCAAGCAAGTAACTTTAGACAGCTCAGTTGGTATAATGATGGCACTCAACAGATGCAATAAGCTTTATGCCTCAAGTTGCTTTAATATTGAACAATATGATGTTATCGATAACACACTTGCTGCACACACACACACTCATACATGCCTCACACACATTAGAGAAACCTTAATTAACACAGAGTTACGGGCATGGCAACCATTTTTGGGGCCAGCAGCCTGTATATGAGTTTAGGAAATCGTGTGAGGAGATGGTGAGAGTTACGGGAGGTCTTCATATCTATGGTTGCCACATGATTTGCATATTTGCAAGCAAACATATACATATATACATACATACATATATGTATATATACTATATACGTAGATAGATAGACATGCAACATATCGGTGCAATGATGCGTTCAACTGAGCAGCAACTGCTGCTGTTGTTGCATTGAAAATTTGCAATTTCATTTTATCGGTAGTTCCAGTTGCTGTTGCCAGTGACCCTCAGGGTTGCCACAATTGACCTGAGGTCAGCCGATGTCCTGCCCTGCCCTGCTATGGCAAGTCCTTAAATTTGATGTAATATGCACATTTATTAAACATCGAAAGGAATTTGCGGTAAACAAGCTGTTGTTGCTACAAATACAGAGATGAGCAGCTGCCACACAGTTACCCTTATCTCATGAAATACCTGAAACTGTGACAGTGAACTCAGTTTGTGATGGAGAAGTCAAAGGCGACCGTAAATTATGTGTAATGTTATTCTATGATTGTAATGGTGACAGTAACGGTGACTGTCACTCTTACTATGACTGTAACAGTAACTGTAACGATGACTGTAACGGTGACTGTAACGGTGACTGTAACGGTGACTGTAACGGTGACTGCAATGGTTACTGTAACAGTGACTGTAACAGTGACTGTAACAGTGACAGTAACAGTGACTGTATCAGTGGCTGTAACAGTGAATGTAACAGTGACTGTAACAGTGACTGTATCAGTGGCTGTAACAGTGACAGTATCAGTGGCTGTAACAGTGACCTTAACAGTGACTATAATAGTGACTGTAACAGTGACTGTAAATGTGACTGTCACTTTTACTGCGATTGTGAACTATTGGAACAGTAAAAGTAATACTATTACTCAATTTTAATCACAACTAAGATTCTTATTTTACACCGAATAAGTACTGGCCGTAATTAAAAATAAAAACATTTGTCGGAATTCTATTCTCAATATACTTTCCACTTACCTTTAGTCACTTTAGTGACTTGGTAACAGTGACTTGTCACATTATAAACACATCATTAACTCGTTGGTCGTTACTCAGATAAGAGTGTGATGAGTAACTGCGACTCATCGCTAACCCACAGCCATTATGATGAGCGATGGCAAAAAAAGAGGAGAAAAAAGGAGAAAAAATTGAAAACAATTGCAAATGAAAATGAAAAACAAAACAAAAGGAAAAACTGCTGTCCAAATTGCTGGAGGAGGTTTTTGGATATGCTGAGAGGGGTAGATAATGTTAATGACGTTTGGGGGCAATTAACTGGAATTGTGGCCACATTGGCCGTTTATTAATGCATATGGCCTATTTATGTACAAACATACATACATATGTACATATGTATGTATTTATATATTTTTGGCGAGTGTTAAATGAATCGCCGCTGCATATTTGATTTCAATTGAGTCAATTGCCGTAATTCGTTTCGATTTCATTGCACATTTTCGTTACACAATTAACTTTCAATTAATTACAAACACAATCACAATCTACACAAACAAACGCATAATTGTACATAAACATATACATATACATCTCTTGATATACATATATACTTATCATATATTGGTAAGTTCTGCTGACCGAGTAACTTGCCAACCAGTTGACCCATTCATTCACTTTCGACTGGGGCAACTATGCGTGGCAGTGTCAAGTCCCAGCCCCGATTCCAACTTCGATTCCCTCACCGGTTCCGATTCCGATTCCAATTCCGATTCCGAGTTGCCGCGACAAACATTTTGTGGTAGCAACTTGATGTTGTCATGGCCACTAATTGAAATTGCCAGGGGGGGATGAAAACGCCTCCAGTCCGAGCCACGTTAACAGCTTTTTTTTGGCCCATAATCAGCTGGGAATTGCTGCTCCGGCTGAAAACTGAAAACGAAAGCCAAATACAATCTAGACCATGTGTCCTGTCCCACGGTGCAGCTGAAAAACATCTCAATGAATGCAAATGAAAAACAAATTCGAACTGAAATAAAAAATTGTTAAATTAATGGAAAATTAATTTAACAAATTTTAATTATTTTTTTTAAAATATTAAAATATTTATTAAACTGGAAATATTTAATTATTTTGTAGATTTTTGTTCATTAACGATATTTCTTTCTTACATACATTTTGTCTCGAGAAGTTTGGAAAATGTTTTCCAAACAATCTTTTCCATCGCTGTGTCAGCTCAATATTTATATTCATCTCTTATGCATTTTTTTTTTAATTTCTATATATTTTCTATTTCGTTTTGCAATTTATTTATTTTTATTTTTTTCATTTTCTCTTGTGATACTTTTTTGTCGTGTTTTATGTGCATTTTCTGGCGTTTTAGCCACAGACGACCGGAAATATGGAATAATTAATATTCGCTTCGTTGTTGTAGTTGCGACTGCCTTTTTTTATTTTTAATTTTTTTTTTTTATTTTATATACTTGTACATATATTTGCACTGCAAAATGAACAAAAAAGAAAAGAACGAAGAATACGAAATTTCCGGCTAAGACGACGCTGGCCAACAGAACAGTCCAGAGCCGTTTTGCCGGCATTAGCTGCCATAATTTTAATTGCGTTTAATGGCGCAGGAATTGAATGCGAAATGTTGGCAAAGACGGTGGAGCAAAGAGAGAGAGACATTTTGGGGGGGAGGGGGTGGAGTAAAACGCATTAATTAGGAAACTCACGCTCCAAACCGAAGGAGAAACGCGCAAAAAACTAAGCCAGAAATAATGTTGCAGGGGGGTGGGGTTGTAGGCGGGTGGAAGAATGAAAAGGAACATAGAGAAAGCCAAAGTAATAAAATAATAACAATATACATTGTATGGCAACGTGACCGACACGACACGACGATGCGACACGCTACGCCACGCCAATGCCACGCCCCCCATTCACACGCGCAACATGGGCGATGCCCCAAGAAGGAGCAAAAAAAAAAGGGCAGTAAATTAGGCGCTCGAGACTAAATACCCGCAAAATTCACGCACTTGACACAAATTCCTTTGGGGCAGATGGCATTAAAATTGAAAACGAACACCAAAAAAAAAAAAAAAAACAAAAAAAATGAAAATGAAAACGAAAATAATAATAATAATAACAAGTTAGTTGCCCAGAAACAATCAGCAAGTTGTCTCGACTTGCAGATACTCTTTACCTAAGAAAAAAATAATCAGTCATTTACTCAATTCCACATCGAAACGAATCTTGTGATTTTGATGCAAAACCGAACGTTTCATGCGGATTCCAAATTGAGAACAGACCTGTATATGAATAAAATAAAATGTTTTCCTTTCTTTCAATACTGTCTGATAAAGTATAGAAAACTTATATACATATATATTTTTATTTTCATTTTTTTCAAAAAAGTCTAATAAATTGAATTGGGTATGTTGTAGAGAGCTGTAGCTGCAATTAAAGCTAAGCTACCCTCTGTTGCTCATGTGTAAAGGGTAGTCGATATAATAGAATGAAAAAAATTGCAGAAAAAGCACGCAAGAAAATAATTCATAATAATGCTGAACTGGCGCTGAAATTTGGGAATGGGAAATGGGAAATGGGAATGTCGAGTGAGAATGAGGAGCAGCTTGGGATGGAGTTGTATCTGCGGGCAGGGAGTGAGAGAATGGGTAACTGGCAGGACGAGGGCAGCTCCAGCTGAGTGGCAGGACAAAATGGCGACCGCCAAGGAAGTACGGAAATGCGCGTAAATGACAAAATGCTGTTAGCATTCGTCTATCCTTGCCCCCTTTTTTTTTTGGAAAAGAAATGGACAAAAAGCACAAAATGCGAAAATCCATGAAAATGTCGACCAAGAAACGAATCTGATGGCCAAAAACAAAAACTGCATGCCGACAAAATAAATTATGAAACGACTGCAAAAAATGCGGCTAACTGAATATGTCGAGAAAATTCAGCGAGAAATAGCAAAGTAATCCATGTATTTAAATCAATTGCGAAAAGTTGTTCGCTTTGATATAAAAATTAATTTCTTAAAAAATTGGTTAATTATTATTAAATGCATAATTCTTTGAACATTAAAAAAAATCATATAAGAAAACTGAATTTATTTCCACATACTAATATATTTAGTTAAAAAAGGACATTATGAGAAACAAATAAGAATAAAATAAAGAAAATTCAAATATATCATAGATTTTTAAGAAATTATGAAAACTATTCAATATAAGCCATTTTAAAATAAATTTGAAAAATTTTAAATAAATTTAAAAAAAAAAAATGAACTGAAATGTTTGAATATATGCCATGAAATGATTGATTATGTTTTTCTCTCTACCTATATTTGCAGGTGCAACGCGTTTAAAATCGCGCTCGAAACGCGCCCAAAACGCAACACAAACGCGAAGCAACTTAATGTGAGAGCGGCAATGGCACGTTGATTGGGGAAAATTACACCGCATTGACAGCACTGAAATCGAGTGAATTAGATAGTGATACCACAAATAGAAAACGATAGAGAGTGTTTGTGTGCGAGAGAGGGCGAGAGGGAGTTGGAGAGAATTGAGAATCACATAAAGGAAAATGTGCAACGGCAGCAATCGCAGAGGAAATCGCAAGCCAAACACGGCGACAACAGCAACGCTCACAAACTTATTAGCGAAATGCATGAAGTCAATAAACGGCGGCATCGTCGGCAGCAGGAGCAGCAGGATCAGCAGGAATGGCAATGGCAGTGTCAGAAACAAAAAGGACATGGCCAACATAGACGCTAACAATTGTCAACAGACAACGAGGCGCATGCGAGTGGCAAAAGCAGTTGAACGGTGGCTGTTGCCACTGCCACTGCCACAAAAACAACAGCTTGCAAAACGTCAAAACATGCAACACGAAATGGAAAAGGAGTTGCAGTTGGAGTTGCAGCTGGAGAAGCATAATCAGCGGCAATATCAACAACGTCAGGAACAAGGACATCAAATAAAGCAAATGGCAGCAGGGACAAATGGTGAGGCAGTGCCACCAGTCAACGTTGCACATCAACACAAACACGAATTTCGACGAGACCAACAACAACGTGCACCAAATTGCAATAATGTTGCCAGAGTGCAGCCTCAGCAACAACAACAACAACAACAACAACAACAACAACAACAACAGCAGCAGCAACATTTGATGCTGCAACAACATAGACAGACATGCTGTCTATCGTTTGTCCTGTGGTTGCTGCTGGCAGCGACAGCAACTGTGGCAGCAACACCTTCCTTAACAGCAACATCAGCAGCAGCAGCAACAGCAACAACATTTGGGCAACATCGGTCCGTCCGTTCATTGAGCAGTGGCCACAATAGCCTTGGCAGTGGCATGGGCAGCAGCAGTGGCAGTGGCAAGTCCATTGCCCGAGATCTTCACTATGAACTGAATGCCGGTGGCAGCAACATGGCAACTGGAGGTACCACTGGTGGCGATGGCGGCGGTGGAGGCGGTGGCGGTGCAGCGGGCATCGAGTGCCCCAGCTTCGATGATAGCTCCGCCTGTCCATGCTACAAGTTTGAGGATGGTAAGTGCAAATGGCCCAAGGAGCAGCCAAGCGAACTAATTAAACGCATCAAAGCAAAGACGAGTCTCAGCCAAGTTTATTGCACCCCAAAACGTGTCCACACAAGCCAACATGGCCAACAACAAATCACTGTAAATGCCCCATCCCCAACCCCACCAACACCACCATCCCCATTAACCTAACCTCCCTCGTCATACCTCTTCCCCCCCCCCCCACACACACACACACAAGACACACACTTAACTTCGGGGTGTCTGCATATTGACCACCATTTAAAGACCAACACATGCTCAGCATGCCAAGATTGTTTACTTTGACACCAGCAACAGCAGCAGGTCGAAGGACGATGACTGCGGCATATGGACGACAACAGTTGTCGAGGACTCCATTGGGAGTCGCCATAGGGCACAGTGGATCACAAACCAACTGAATCTACTCAAAGTCAGAGCTGAAATCGCAGTAAGCCAACAGCCAAAGCCCACACAGATTTAAAGATGATTATACAAGCAAGTAGATTAGAATCAGCGCCATAAGGGGTCACAAGAGTATAAAGAGGTTATATGAGGGAGACATTTAGCTATATCTCCGGAAATACTCATCAGAAACACCTCAAAAAAGTGTTAAATGCTAGTTTTTAAGATCCTAATGGAATGAGCAAAAAAAATTGGAATGTTAAAATTTTCACATTTACAAGCTAATTGTCAAGGTACAAGTACGAAAAATCAGTGGAAAAAATCGAAAAATTTCGAAAAGCATTTTACAAGAAAAATTTGAATGTAGAATCATAACGACTTCGAAACCATAAAAGAAAATCCACAGTTCATGAAAATCGGTTAAGAATTGGCGAAGTTATGCCACTTCAAAGTTGGAAATTACATGATGTTCGAAAAAATCGATTGTTGGGTCAATTTTTTTTAAATTTTTGGGCATATATTTGAAAATACTCACAAGAAACACCTCAAATAAAGCTCCGAATGCTAGTTTTGATGATCCCAATCGAATTGGCACAAAGAATTAGATTGTTAAAATTTTAATTTCTATAAGTTAAATTTTATGGGGTTACTTTTTGTTTGTACTGGCTGAATAGAATAAATTACCATGTGTCTTACATGAATGGGAGTAAATACCTCATTGCGCCACATCCTGGCTGCTTCTGAGTTGACTCTGCGGATGTCCGTTGCTTAGGTCATCTGTGGCATGTCGCCTCTCTGATTGCCCTGGCCAGGCTTCGTTGGATGTTGTTTTCAGAAGTCAACTTGGTCCAATTGGCAGGCAACATGCTGTATGTTATTAGCTTATATGAACTGACAGTCCAGGCTGATAATATGCATTACTTTGTCTGATGCCGAAGTAGATAGTTAATTGCAGCAGTAGCAGTGGGAGATCTGGACAAGTGATGGTCTTGGTGGCAAGATACAACGCCGGATAATTTAAATGTGATGCTTTTTGTTTTAACCTGCCCAGCACTCTACGACATATGTGCTTCATTATATGTATATATATTTTCGTAACTATTCATAATTTTTGTTTTGCAATTTACCAGGACTTTTCTTGGAGTGCCCGGGGACAACAGCAGTGTCGCTGCGTTCGACACTGGAACGGATTTCGGCTCCAATTCATTCGCTTTCCATTTATGATTTTGATCGTTCGGTGACGTCACTGTCGCAGGACGTCATCCAGCCAGGAGTTCATATACGACATCTGCAGTTCTCGCACTCGCACCTGGAGGCGCTCAAAGAGAACAGCTTGCGAAATGTGCGCGGCAGCCTCGAGTCTCTCAGCATTGTCAATGGCAAATTAACGCAGGTAAGTAAAGAACTGCAAATAAATCAAATTAAATTTAAGTCATTAGTCATAATAATCAAAGATACGATGAAGGAAAATCCACAAATGTTTGAATCTTCGTATACTTCGCTGGTAGGAAACAAAATTATAGCTAATAAGCGACAATATTCGCAGTTTTTATAGGAACTATGTATCAATTTACACATATATGTATCTACATATAGAATTCAGTTATTTTTTTTTTTAATTAATTTTATTTTTACTAAATTTATTAATTAGCGCGTATTTAAGTATTGACTCCACAAAGCCGAAAATATGCAGATTTCTTTACCATTGCCCTCATAAGTATGCAACTAATATTGCAATGCACAAAAACTGCACTGCTTGCTATATTTGAGACAGATTATCAAGTCTTGCATACTTTCATGGGCCTGTTAATATATTTAGATTGACAAATTCAGATTACGCAAATTCTGTTAACAATTTTTATTTTAAAGCAACACAAATATACAATTCTTATTTGATCAGTTTACTGCTCACATATATCTAAACAGATATAGCTCTAGACAAAACAAACTGCTCTCTGACAGCATTCTTAAAAAGGGATTGCAAATGATTTTACAGGTTCTCCAATTTTTTTGATTTTCAATAGTTACTCTAAATTACTCACAAATGTCAAAGGGCAGTTTGATTAGAGGTGGCAATTGGCTAGAAAATCTGCCTTGAATAATTGTACTTAGTCAGGTGGCAGCCTCAAATATTTGGATGACAATAACTGAATGAATGAGTTTTATTTATGCAAATATGTCAACAAATCATTCAACTGGAGTTTAGTGTAAATTGAAAGCCAAAAATGGCTGAAATAAATGGGAATATATGTATATGCCACATGCAAATATTCATTGCATTACAATTCATTTACTTGACAAAATCAATATCAAATTTTTAAACTGAATTTATATATTTTTTTTAAATATTTATGAAACGGCAATATTTAAAAAGAAAATTGATATTTTTAATAAATACAAAAATGCTGCATAATTTTTTTTTTTTTTTTTTGGTATTTATGCTGAACTGACTGTAAAATTTAATTCAGAATTAAATTGGAATGAAAATAAATTTTAATACTATGGAAATCGGTTTAGTTTCTAGCAGCATAAGATGTTTGCTGACTTCAATTATATTATTAAGATATTTGAGAGTAAAATGTTTAATTTTAGGTAAAATATTCGATTTATTTTTAAGAATCCACACAGAATCATACAGATATTATATATGTTTATCAATTTATTTGCTGAAAATCAAACAGAATCTCGATTTCTTTTAGGTAATGATGAGTAATATTTTTGAAAATATTCGATCTTACTTTGGTTTGGCATTGGCTGGAGAATTTGTTGGATGAGGTTGGCCGGTGGTGCGGCTGTGGTGCTGGTGGTGGTGTTGGTGGTGCTACAGGCAAAGCTAATTAGCAGCGCCGACATACGGTGCCAATAATGTTCAACAAAGTTGGGCAACCGAAAAAATGCAAATGGCTTTCTAAGCCATTAAATTTGGAAAACAGCCGCCACAGCAAAACAGCAGTTGGGGTTGCAAATGGGATTGGGGTTGGAGTTGGGGTTGCAAACAGAACGAGAATGTGGAACAGAAAGAGAGGCTGTGTAAGAGAAGCAACAGTGGCAACAGCATAACGCTGCTTCGACAGCCATAAAAAGTAATTTGCCGACGCGAAATAACAAACGATCCAAAGCCAAAAACAATTGCGTTCAATAAAATAATGTTGCTGAGACGGGCGGGGGGAGGGGGAGTAGCGGTGGGTTGGGGGGCACTCAACTGAGACGCGAGCCGCCCACTTGGGCTGTATAGAGGGAGGCAATGAGGCAGAAACATGTGTTAAAGGCGAACGCTTGTGGCAATTAAAGAGTAAATACTGTTGAAAGCTTAACGAAACAATTGCTGTTAATATTACACAGATTTCTCACATTTAATATTGCAAATTGATTGTGGTGCTCCAGCATAGAGAGCAATTCTGGCAGAATAAAGATATGGGAGAGGGAGAAATGAAGCTTACACTTAAGTTCTGCTGGTGCTGCGACTGGTGCTGCTTGGATGCTCCTTGGGTGGCTCTGTTGTCCGTCCAGTAGTGGTTGTTGTTGCTGCTGTTGTTGTTGTTGTTGGTGGTGGTGGCATTGTTGATGTTGGCAATATTGGTCCGATGGTTATCTCAACAACGGTCTCGGGGCGGCAGGCATGTGGCTTATCACCCAGCTGCATGCCCGCACAGCGTCTCCTGTCTGTTTGTCGCCAATCTGCAAAGAGGAAGAGTCACAAATTAGTGGATTCCCCCATTGTGGTCCCTTTGACTTTCGGACTTACTGTCCCGCGGCTTGGAGAAACAGTTGTTGTTGAGCAGCTGGCAGCGATTTGTGAGCAACTTGCAGGCACGATCATCTCTCGATCTCACACAGATGTGCTGACCAGCAGGTGTCTCCCGACACTGCACCGGCCTATTGGGACAGTCCTGGTAGCACCAATAGGCATGGCCAGCGCCCACCTCGCGTACTCGTCGACAGTCCCTGGCCGCCGTGTGCTGCCACATGGCCACTCCGCTGCCATCCTCCATGAGGTGGCTGCGATTCGCGTCCAGCAGCTCGCAAATGTCGTTGAACCGGCGACACATGCCCGATGAGGTGCGTCCACAGACACGAGGACTTCTTGCCGCACAGACGGCGGGCATTCGGCAAATGCTCCACGGATTGGGCGCCCTTGTTGTTGTGGGCGTGGCACTGACTGAACAGAGTATCAGTAAACCAACTGCAAGCAGAACATAATGAGTATCCTTTCGCCAAAATATAAAAAAGAGAAACAAAGGGAAGTCCGTTGAATTTACCAAGTATTGTGATGAACTGCATGTTTGTCTTGCCGCGTAAGTTATTTGTTATTGCGATTTGGGGCAACTGTTGGCCACTTTTATACCCCTTAATCAAAACATACACACACACACGCGAAAAGCCAACAGCAGTTGCAGCTCAACACTTGCCACGTGCCTCTGCAGCTTTTCTTGCGGGTCACTGAACCTGCACAGTGGTATATGCTTTATACATTCTTTTCTTTTCATTTCCTTATATTTCTTTAATTTTATTATTATTTATAATTTTATTATTATTTTTAAAATAATCATAATTAAATATAATATTATTTCATGAGGCACATAACTTGCAGTTTTGAAAATATGTTAACTGTTAGAGAAGGTACACAAATAATCGCAGCTTCGATAACATCGATAGTTTTATGTATATATTTACAACATAAATTAACACATGGTATCGAAAATTGTTGCAAGTTTATTCAAATTAAATATCATAAATAAACGTATTTGAATCAAACTATGTAAAATTATGGAAGAAAAACTTGAATAATTTAACAAAATGCGTAAGCACAGGGCTGCATAGTCACAGGGCTGCGTCAACGCAGTGTTGCTTTTCTCGTGCTTCTGGAACTATCGCTAACGACTTGACGAATCGAAAGTGCGCTTCCGTGGAACATTAGAGAATATTACAATTTCAATATATGTACGTTATAACAATATTCGCTTCATTTTCTAATTTCGAAGTTTTAATTTAATTTTGTTATTGTGATGATGATGTTGAATGAGCAAAGCAACTGCAGTTCGATTGTTTTTTGTTTTCATGGGGAAGCTCCCTGAAAAAACAACTGTAAGTATGCTCATATATCGAAGTGAACCGATTTCCAAAGAAACCCCATTCATAGAGATACAACAAAAAGAGAAACAGGCAACAATGGTTGGAGTACGGATCGGATAGTATAAATACTGTGGTTGGCATCAGCAGTAATCATCAGCTACTGATAGCAGCTACAGCTCCTCACATCAGCCCAGCCAACAGTAAACCTACATACATATACATATATATATACTATATATACCTGTATAGCAACCGCAATCCGAATCGAGAACATGTTGAAGGTAACCATTTCCTGTCTACTGATTGTCGTGCTGGTGGCAATCGCCGAGGCCGATAAGAAGATGGCACCGTGTGCGGGTCGTTGCACCATTAGGGACATTGCTGGCAAGGATGCGGTGTGCGTACGGAATCGCAGGACCAACATCTGCACTAAGCTGCGTGCCTGCGAGCTACGTGAACGCAACTGCGCCCTGAGGGACATTGGCCTGGCGCCGTTGAGGCGGACCTCGTTGGCCCGATGCGGTCGTGTTGTGGGCAGCACTGGGAGCGCTCGATGCGGCAGCTCCAGGCGTCCAGCCGCTGTGAGGAGGAGGAGGACCAGGAGGAGCAGGAGGAGCTGCGTCAATCGCAACTGCTGGCGTCAGAAGGCCGACAGCTGCTGGCGCACCAGGGATGGTCGCACCCTCTGGCTGAGCTCGTGCAGCGCCAGGCAGAGGAACTGCATCAACAGGAGGCGCCGCCAACTGCTCTTGAGGCGCACCAGTGACCAGCGATGCCGCGACGCCTTGGATGACAAGAAGATTGTGCTCAGCAAACTGTAAGAGATCCATTGATGGGCACACACATCTTCCACTCTATCCCAAGACGACGACCACTTGAAATTCACCATTTTTTTTTTTAATTTACGCTCTTTTCCAAATTCAATATGTATAAAAATCTTTTTTTTTTTTTAATTCAAATATTTTCATGATTAAATAAAGAATTATTCTTGCACTAAAAAGTATGTCTTTGTAATATGACTTTTATTAATTTAGTTTGAAATTATATTCCTGGCATTATATGAATATACATATCGGCATTATATATGCATATATCGTATATATATATTATATATTGGATATTTAGGCAGATTTTCTTGATAATATTTTTCTTATCGGATTCTTGCTGAAATCTTTAATTTGTTATAGGACTCTAATAGCCGACTTTTCCATTCCAATTGTATATCTGTTCGTATATGAATATATATTTATATATAAATATATACAGAAGTCTGACAGGTTCGTTGAACTTTGGCCATAATTTTTTGTTGTTGGTTCGTAGTCAGGACATCATGCTCCAATATCGATCAAAGTTCTGTTTCAGTGGTGGCCACAGTTGCCTCTGTCATATGTGAGGCAAGGAGGGGTTCAAATGGGGAGGGGTGGGAGGGTGTGGTGAGGTTGATAAACGCAAATTCACAATAAATTAAAATCGATTGCCATAAATTTGAATGTGAGTACATTAATTACAAGGGTGGGTGTCAAAAGTTCACACGCTCTCCGTCAGTGCGATACTTATCGATAGTCAACTTGAATTTATAGCAATTGATAATTTCCAGTGTCATCACTGTTTTGGCAAAGAGCGTTACGGAGAGTGCCACGAGGACTCAAGCTAAAATCAAAAAAAAAAAAAACAAAATATTTGGGGAAAATTGTGCATTGATAAGTAAATGAATTGCGATTATAATATATGTATGTATATATATAATACTTAGTATTCCAAAACAAGTAGACGATGGGCGACAGCAATGTTAACAACTCGGAGGAGAAACCAGCTGATGAGGTTGGAGATGCCGATGCTTATCTGGATGGCTTGTCTGGTTGGCGTCCAGTAGTTGGTGATGCTGCAGCTGTCGCAGATGCCGACGCCGACGCCGACGCAAATTGGGAAGAGGATCTCAATAATATGATAAATGCCATGAGTGCACTGAGTCTGAATGAGGAAGTCATTGATTCACCGAGTCCATCTAAGCGACTGCTTGCCATGCCCAACACAGAGCAGGAGGTGAAGGTGGATGGGGCTGCAGAAGAAGAACCCGAGCAGAAGAAGAAGCCGGACGATGAACAGCGGAGGACGTAATTCAGAGAGAACCGAGGAAATAAGTCCCTCTTGGTGAAAGTAGCGATGATACTCACCAAGATGAACATCGTCCTAACATCATTCACAGAATCCATTGCACATTTGAATTACAAAATTAATTTAGTAATTGTCTAATTTGATGCAAAATTTTATTAAACGTATATATAATAATACAAATTTTATTGAGTGCATTATAATTGAAATGGCTCGACTATTAGATACCCTGTGCCAGTAACTCCTGCAATATTGTCGCATAATATAGTATATTTGGGCGCAATGGGCGTGGCATCCAAAAAATTAAGAACAATTCATTATTCCAATTGATATCATTCGGGGACTCCCTTGAATGCAAAGACAATCCAAAGAAAAGATACTTCTTGCAAGATTTGCATAAAATATAGAGCTATCTAAATGTCACATGCCACATGCACTTTGCAACATGCGGCAGCATTCCAAACCAGTTAGTTGATGAACAAAAGAAAAAAGAAAAATGCAGTTAAAAGTTGGTTTTTATATTTCATTGATACCCTAAAGTGAGCTTGAATTCAACTTAAAAGATAGTTTTGAAGTTGAGGTTCTTTTTTTTTTTTTTGTTTTTAGAGTAGAAACAATCAATCTACATAAATGAGAGCATGTTTGGAGGAACGATGTGGCTTATTGGGAAGCTGAGGCCTCATCATTGGTGCCAGTCTTCATAGCCTGGTCCTCATCCAATTTCTCGTCGGTCGCATTCCCAACAAACCAGATATTCTTCATCGTTTGTAATCCAATAGATTTCTTCTCCTTAGGATCGTTCATTGCAGCTTTGGAAGCTGCGTGACGCACAAGTTCCTTGTGACGTATCATATCCTCACGGTCGACTTCCTCAAAGATCTGCAATTGATTAACCACATTTCTTGAATTTTGAAATTCTCCATCTAAGATCCGTTTTTCGTATTCCCACAGAAAGTGGTCGATGGTGTTCTGCAACATATTCTCAGACACTTTCGATAGCAGAGACGACACTTCCGGTGAAGGTTCCCCTATGCCACGTTCTAACCACAATGTCCGAATATACGATTGCAGTGCGGATGTATTCAGTATCCCTATGTCTTTGGACGAGGGTACTTCCGAATCGATGGCTTTGAGGTTAAGGTTCTCTTCTGATTCTTCTTTAGCGTCCACACGTTCTTTCTTGTCGGGATCCATCTTGCTTAAAACATCCATTTCTGCAAAGTCGTATACAAAAAAATAATAATAAATTGACTTTTTTTAGGCTCAGTCAAGAAACACGAACCTCGTTTTCAACTCTTTCACAGTGCGGTCGATGTACCTTTGATCGATCTCAATATTTGACGAAAGTTTTTATTGTATCTGAATTGTATTTGAAAATAATTTTACTATTCTTTGATTTTCCAAATGAAATCCAACGACATGTGCATGTGAATCTCAACCGGAAACCTTAAAATCGAGAAGAACTTCTCGAAAAGAACCTATCGAATTTATGTTTTTTTGTGCCGTGGATGATTTGCCATAAGCTACTCGTGCCTATAAAATAATCGACTGGTCACACTGTTCGAAATTAACCCATCGAAGGTTAAACATATGGGAAGACTTTCCCTTCATTATCATCTACATATCCGTCTCTTTCTCTATGTGCCTCTTGTTTTAGTTGCCTGCACATATGTACATATGTACATTCAATTAACTGGCATCAAAAACAACTTGAATTATTTCATCAGAGGCAAACAGTTGTGCAAATAAAGGAGACACTTTAAGCTGAGGTGGCATTGGCCGCCAGATACCCTGTACTGCAGCTAGTTGCTGGCAGTGTCTGTGCTGTCGGTCTGATACTGCCGCTCACCTAGTTCAATCGCTACAGGGTATTCGAATGGGAGGAAGGAGCACAAGATTTTTTTTAAAAATTCAGCATTGCATAATAGTTAAGCCGCAAATATATGTATTTGTTATTGATTTTTCCCCCCATTCTTTTGTTTTATTATTACAATTTTTATTCATTTTATTTAATTTTTGTTGTGAATTCATTGTTCGTTATTATTTAACTGCATGTGGTGTATTACACAATTGTATTGTAGTATTGCTTTCAATTCAAAGAAATTGTCAACAGGCAAGCGATTGCATCCCAAATCATTGTTTCAAATACCCTAGAAAAGACAGTTCTCAATGTTAATTATCATATTTCGCCAACAATTACAGTCGCCATATTTTTAATGAAAAAAAAAAACTGAAATTGTTATCGATGAGATCTTCATAGTGATGTTAAGAGAACAAAGCTTATTTATGAACATTTTTTTTCAACATCAGTAATTTGTTGAAAACAATAAAAATTGTGCTGATTTTTTAATAATTTCGAGCAAAAAATATGCTAATTGAAATTCGTATAATTTTTATAAATAAATAACAAATATATATATGTTTTATTTAGTAAATATTTCATATTTAAATATTCTTTAAATTAATAAATTAATAATTTAGCGTCGCCTCATAAATTGACAATAATATCTTATCGTTATCTTATATCTGCATAAATAAATAAATTTATTAAATTATAAAAAAAATATAATAACAATATTGTTCTTAATATTATAATTATTTAACGTCTCCTTAAAAAGTAATGATAATTATATCTTCCTTAATGTTTTATCTTTAATAACCTCTCAATGCGATAACTAATTTCTAATTTTATCCAAAATAAAACATAATCGATATCGATTTTGATCGATATTCCCCCAAGTTGTTAAAGTTCCGGGAATTTAAATCTAATTGGACTTTTTAAAAATAATTTCAATCAAATATTCATTTGTAAAGTGGTGTCTATATACCAAGATATATGCAGCTATGATCCAGTTTCGAAATCAGAGATAGTCATCGAACTCCTTGCACGTGTTTCTTGCAGTTGCCATCCCGTGCTCTGAGCTCCATGCAGAAGCTGTCGGCGCTGGACTTTGACTACAATGAGATTGTGAGGATTGAGGATTACAGTTTCTATGGCCTGAGGGTGACCAAGCTCAACATTAAGGGCAATCGATTGCAGAGCATACCGGAGAATGGGTTCGCTGGCCTGGAGGATTGCATGCTGGAGATCGATCTGTCGGAGAATGGCCTGCGCACGTTCCCAATGATGGCGCTGCGCAAGCTCAGCCATCTGCGCACCCTGAGGCTGTCCAACAACAAGATCTCCACGTTCTATGGCGACATCCAGTTGGCCACCAACAATGCGTCGGCGGCGGCGGCAGCAGCAGCTGCCCTCCAGTTGCCATCGCTGCTCCTCCTGGACCTCAGCTCGAATCAGTTCAGCGAGATCGTCAACGATTGCTTCCGGGTATTCCCGCAGCTGCAGACGCTCTCCTTCTATGCCAATCAGATTGAGCTGGTGCAGCCGGAGGCATTCAAGAGTCTGAAGGAGCTGATGTCGCTGGACATGTCGCACAATCGCATCATTGCCCTGGATCCCAAGGTCTTCGATAGGAACAAGCGACTCCAGACCGTCGATCTCAGCCACAATCATATACATGCCATCAGTGGAGTCTTCTCGAATCTGCCCCAGCTGCGTGAAGTGTTTCTGTCGGAGAACAACATTCTGGAGCTGCCGGCAGACGCATTCACCAACTCGACGCTGGTCGATGTCATCTACCTGGAGTCCAATGGCATCGCCCACATCGATCCCAATGTGTTTAGTACGTTGGCCAATCTGGATCATCTGTATCTGAGATCCAATTTCATTCCGCTGGTGCCGGTTACGTTGTTCGACAAGTGCACGAAGCTATCGTCGCTCTCGCTGGACAACAATGAGATCCAGGATCTGGAGATTGGCATGTTCCGCAAACTGGAGCAGCTGAGAGAGGTCCGGCTGCATAACAATCGGATACGGCGGGTGAGGAAGGGTGTCTTCGAGCCGCTGCCATCGCTGCAGGAGCTGCACATCCAGAAGAATAACATCGAGGACATTGAGCCGGGTGCCTTCCACACGTTGGCCAACATGCAGCACATTAATCTGCAGGACAATCAACTGACCGTGCTGGAGGACATCTTCCCCGAGCACAACTCATCGCTGCTCTCCATCCAGCTGGAGGCCAACTATCTGCACAAGATCCACCAGCGCACCTTCCGACAGCAGCAGCGCATCCAGATAATGTGGCTGCGCGACAATCAGCTGGTGAAAATCGAGCGATCCCTGTTTGTGGACACGCCCCAGCTGGGACGACTCTATCTGAGCAACAATGTGATCCGCGAGATCGAGAAGGACACCTTCGCCAGCCTGGATCAGCTCAAGTTTCTCGATCTGAGCGGCAATCAGCTGAGGCAATTGAGACGCGACTACTTCTCCAGCCTGCAGAGCCTCGAGGAGCTCAATCTGGCCCACAATCAGATCGAGGCCATTGAGGGATATTCCTTCAGCAAATTGAAACAGCTCAAGACGCTGGATCTCTCCCACAATCCCCTCGTCCAGATTACGCGCGACATCTTCCTCGAGGAGCTGCCACTGAGCACTCTCAATCTGCGCAACACGTCACTCCGGAAGCTGGAACAGCATACCTTCAAGTCACTGCAGAACCTCAACGAGCTCAATCTGGAGCGTAATCAGCTGAATCCCGCTGACATACAGAAACTGGATGTGGCCAGTCTGAGGCATCTGCATCTCTCCCACAACAACTTCAGTCATGTGGGAATCGGTGGCGGCATCGGTGGCATCATGTCCGGCATGTTTGATAAGCTGCGCTCCCTGCAGCAGCTGTCCATGGCCAACTGCAGCCTCAGCAGCATTCCTGACCAGCTCTTCGCCAAGAACACCAATCTCGTCCGGATCGATTTGTGCGACAATCAATTGAGCGAGATGAACCGCAACATCTTCAGCGGATTGAACGTGTTCAAGGAGCTGCGTTTGTGCCGGAACAATCTGGTGGAGTTCCCGCACATTGCCCTCTACAATCTGAGCACGCTGGAGACACTGGATTTGGCCAGGAATCAGCTCAACTCGATCGACTTCTTCAAGCTGAGCGGAACACTTAATCTGAGGCAGCTGGTGCTGCGGGACAACAAGATTAGCTCGCTGAGTGGCTTCAATGCGGTGAATCTCACCCAGCTGGACAATGTGGATCTGAGTGGGAATCTGTTGTTGTCGCTGCCGGCTAACTTTCTGCGTCACTCCATTAATCTGCAGCGGGTGGATCTGTCTAGCAATCGATTCCTGCAGATACCCAGCTCCGCCTTGTCGGATGTATCCATTCCGCGTCTCTCGTGGCTCAATCTGACCGGCAATCCCATCAACAAGATCTATACGGTGAAGGAGGAGCGCTATCTGTATCTGAAGGAGCTGTACATCTGCCAGACGAACCTATCCATACTCACGTCCAAGGACTTTGAGGCCTTCCAGGCACTCCAGCATCTGCATCTCATCAACAATCGCATCACACGCATCTCGCCCGGCGCCTTCAAGTCGCTGACCAATCTGCTTACGCTGGACATCAGCGTCAATGAGCTGGAGATGCTGCCCAAGGAGCGATTGCAGGGGCTGCGACTGCTCCGAGTGCTCAACATATCGCACAACACGCTCAAGGACCTGGATGAGTTCAGCGGTGATCTCGGCCAGCTGCAGACACTCGACTTGAGCTTCAATCAATTGGACCGCATCTCGAAGAAGTCCTTTCGCAATCTGCACGGTCTCGTCGAGCTGCTGCTCATGGGCAATCGGATGACGGCGCTATCCAATGATGCGTTTCGCTTTCTACGCAAGCTGCATCTGCTCGATCTGCGCAAGAATTACTTTGAGCTGGTGCCGCTGGAGCCGCTCAAGCCGCTGGAGACCAATCTGCGTACACTCAAACTGGAGGGTGAGTATCAATTTAAATTTTCAACAGCCCCATACTTGTGCCCCATCCCCATATCCAACTACATCTGTATAATGATTTGTTTTGGTGTGGACAGAGAATCCACTGCATTGCAGCTGTGATGCACAGAAGCTGTGGGAATGGCTCCGGGATCATCGCAAATGGTCGCTATCGCCAACGGGCGGCGATAACATTAATTATCTCAAGTGCGAACATCCATCGGAGCTGCGGGGCAAGGTGTTTGGCCGCATGGAGCCGCAGCAATTTTGTGATGCCCCATTAATACCCAAAATGGCCATACAGGACATCCAGCCCTATTCGGTGGTCGTATCCTGGCAGAGTCGCGACCATTTGGGCCTCACCGGCTTCGAAATTGTTTACCATGCCATCGTCGATGGCCTCCTGCCCGGCGTCAGTGACCGTGACCGTGACCAGATTGCGACCAGGGCAGGCACAGGCCCAGCCATCGGCTCCGTCAACAGCCATGATATACATCGCGAATGGAATAGATATGGCGATGGCCAGCGGGATGAAGACCATAACCATGCCAAGGACTACAATGCTGAACGGGATAGAGAGCGTCTGGCCCAATTTACTGCCACCGATGAGGTAAGTGCTGCTCCTTCTCCTGCTCCTCCTTCACTGCGACTACTGTACCCCAAATTTGAAAGTAATTTCCTAGTAAATACTGTTATTTTGACCACCTTCCGCACCCTTCTCGTTGCCACCCATGCCATGTGAATCCTATGCTGGCGAAGCTCTCTTAATAAACGCTTAATCAACGCTTGGGGGCTATAGAATCTCCTTCCCCTCTCTCACTATCTACCTCTCTCTTTCTCTATATATATATATATATCTCAACTCGCTTTGATCGGCGATAAACTGCGTGCAAAATTTAATTTAAACATCCACGTTGTCTGGTGACATGTTCCACCCACAACTGCACAGTGGTGCAAATGTCCATTTTCAGGCGCATAATTACTACAAAAATATTGCCTACTTTTGAGCGTAAATTAACTAAGAAACTTAGAGTTCAACCGATTTTATTGAAAGTGATTTTTTTTTATTCATACAAATATTACAAATTGAAATGTAAAACATTGCAGTCTATCGATAAGTTAATTATAGTTCAGATTCTTCGCAGTCTTATACAAATAAAAGAAGCTCGAATTTTGATTAATTAATTTGTATAATTTGTGAATATTATAAAATCAACATCAAATTTAATAATATATGCAGCCTAACGATAATTTATAGATAGTTTATATTTGACAGCTTTTTGCAGTCTTCTCGATATATACAAAAGCTGATAGTTAATTTCAATAATATTCATAAATTAATCAATATATAATCTAATTTATATCGATTATTTATCGAAAGTTGGTTCTTGTTAGTTTCTTGGTATTCTACTAGAAATCGAGACATTACGATAGTTGCATTCATAGAATTGTATTTTTGTATAATTACACTTTAAAAAAACCAAATCGAATTGATGATATGTTGCGTTTATCGATAATTTATCGAAAGTAAGTTGGTAGTCTACTAGAAATCGAGATACCTCTATATTTGCATTCAACAACTTACATTTTTATATAGACATATATTAATAATCGTAACCCAACATATAATATATACAGTATATCGATATGTTATCGATTCTTTTAACTTGTCAGCTTTTAAACAGTCTCTCACCATGGTGGTGCCCTCTCCGTTAGTCAAAGCACAGCCGCAGGCCGCCAAAAAGAGAAGATTTTAATAAAGCGACCCCTGAACGTTGACGATTATAGGGAATGGGAAATGGGGGATGGAAATGACGAGAGAAAGAGATATATAGAGAGAGAGAGAGAGAGAGAGGGGGTGGTCTTGAGTTGTTGCAATAACAATGTTTGAAACTTGTGGTTAATTTATTCCATGCAGATACACGGCAAGCGCCTAAACGGCACTGCCAGCTCCACAAAGCTAACGAAATTGAGCCCCAACACGCGCTATCACATCTGCGTCATCGGGACCGGTAATTGGCTCTCGGAGCCTTTGGCCAATGCTCTGCAGCGACTGCACTACAACGAGTCCAGGGACGAGTTGGGCAACGGCGATGTCACATTGGCATCGGCATCGGCACCTCTGCCGGAAGCGTATTCACCCTACCATCATTTGAACGAGGCCGATGATGAGCAGCATCAGCATCAGCAGCAGCAACAGCAGCAGGCTCTAATCGAGAACATCATCGTGACGGACAATGTACTGCATGAGGTGCTCAAGAATTCGCACATCTCGGCCTGCACCGATGTCCAGACACTGGACTCAACGCCCAGCCTGATGACCGATGAGAACGGTCTGTCCAGCAATGGATTCATTCACTCGATACTGACACGTCGCCTGGGCCTCATTGTTGGCTGCTGTCTGGGCATCATAGTCTTCATTGTGATGATATCCGTGCTCAGCTATGTGAAGCTAAAGAAGCAGCGCATCGAGAATGCCAAGCGGCAGGCGGCGATGCCACCCGAATATATCTCCTATCGGCACTTCTCCATACCCAACGAGGAGTTGACGCGTGCCACGGCAAATGCGAGCAATGCAGCTGCGGTTGCGGCGGCAGCAGCAGCAGCAGCAGCATCATCATCAGCAGCGTCAGGGGCATCAACAGCCACGTCATCAGGTGCGGCTGCGGCTGCGACTGCGGCTGCAACGGCGTCATCCACATCGACAGCAAATGGCGGGACGCACAGCAACACGATGTCGAGTCTGCCAAGTGGCATCAGTGGTCATATCAGTGGCACCAGTCTGAGCACCGTCACTGCAGCTGCAACTGCAACTGGAAGTGCAAGTGGAAGCGGAAGTGGAAGTGGAAGTGCAAGTGGTACTGGCACCGGCTGCACCACAACCACAGCGACCACGCCCATTGGCGGCGTACCGTTACCGTTGCTGGCCAAGTCTGGCAGTCGAAGTCCCATTGCGGGCATCCCTGGCATGGCTGGAGGAGTGGCCATTGAGTCGGGCATCGATGTGCCCGCCATTCCCATCTCCATCTCCACATCGCCGGCCAACACACACACGCTCAGCCACAATCATGCCCATAATCACAATCACAATCACAGCCACAATCACAATCACAGTCACAATCACAATCACAACCATCATCAGGCGGGGCACAGACAGAACAATGGATATATGGCGGCAGGAGTCGTCCTGAATACGAATCATTTGAGTGTCTGTTAGTCGCACTCACGAGTTATTCAATTTATTCAGTTGGCAGGCACTCTGCTAATCAAATCTGAAACGATATCATTCAACGGATAATGCAGCCCCTCCTCCCACTCCCCCGCTTAATACTACTTTTCAATCACAATTTTATACTATTTCATTTTGAATGCGGCCCAAAATTGCATTTAATTTATGAATATGAAATCCCTTCAAAAAAAAAGAAAAAATTAAAAAAAAAATATGAGAAAACCATCAACAAAATCAAATTGAGAAATAAAAACTAGGTTAGTGATAATCATCATGATGCGTTCAACGTTCGTTTAGTTATGCAAAAAATTTTAAATAGAGCGAACAAAAAAATACATCAAAAAATCAAATATAAATATATATATAAATAAAAATAAAAAAATGAATATAGAAAATGAAATGAAATCGAAGCGAGAACAGAGAACAGAGAAATCAAAGCAAATAGATTTCTATGTAAATAAAAGTTGAAACGAATTGAAAACTCAGCGCGGAAAGTAAATAAAATAAAAATAAAAAAAATAATAATAATACACACACATATAAAAAATAAAAATAAATCCGAGTGGAAATCAGTTTTTAGATTAATGATAAATATACATACATATGTGGGGTATGCAAAATGTCAAATATGGCTGATAAATCAAAAATAAATGCCAGTTATGAAACACACACATACATACACACAAATATTGTATACATGTAATCAATAAAATATTTTTTTTTATTGGCTACAAAAAATAAGACGTGAACTTAGACTTAAATAAATGAATGTATTTTTTTTTTTTTTTTTTTTTTGGAAGTGATGGCGTCAAGTGAGCAGCAAGTTGAAGAAACTACTTATTAATGTGAAACATATTATATAAATAAAAATTAACAAAAAAAAGAATACACCTAATAATAATTATTAATAATAATAATGAAGAACTTAGCGAACATGAGAATTGTTAGTAAAACTCAAAGAGTTTCATTTGTAAAATGCATAAACATGAAGAAGTTTTCAGTTCTTTTCATTACAATTACCAAATTATATTTACAAATATTAATATTATTATTGTCTTTGCATAGTTAATGTTAAAAACTTGATAAGTTAATAACAACAAGATATTTATAAAGATAAAGTAAAATATTTTTTTTTAATAATAATAAATACACCGTATATAATTTTAGTATTAGTCAAAAACCTAGCTATAAATATATAAATAAATAAATATGAATAAACGAATTCAGAGAGGGGGCAACTTATTGTTAAGCACAGCATATTTCGATGCCAAAAATATGAAGATGAAAACAAAAAAATCACATTTAATAAAAACGAAACGAAAACACAAAAGGGTAGTATAACAATTACTTTATGGCCAGATGGGAATGTATCAACAAAAAGAAACTGAAACTAAAACAGAAGCACAGTCACAGTCACAGCCCCAGAAATACAATTTATGACAAAAGTGCAACAATTTACATAATGACAACAACAACAACAACAACAATATTTATATGGATCAAGAAGAAGAAACACTTGAAACTGTTAACTGAGAATATTGCTTAAGAATTTTGTGTACGAAACAAACAAAGTAAATCAAATCATAGAAACTGTTTGCCCCCGTCCTGTTCCGAGTACGAATATTACGTATACGCAGACTGTTACAAAACTTATTTCCGGTATGCCACTGACAAAACATAACTACTTCCCACACAGCCTTATCCTTCTTCAGTTACAGTTACAATGCAGACAGTCCCTTTACTTCAACAAAATGCAGTTTAATTTCATAAATGAAAACCTCTGAGGCAATAAGACAGCAAACCCAATTTTCGGCTTGTCGAATTTTCTATGCCCTTGTGGCAGTCAAAGGGAATCCTGATGGAAGTTCTTAGAGCAGTGAGAAAGGAATCACAATTTACAAAAAATTAAAATATATATTAATTATATACATATGTATATGAGCTGAACTATAACAAAATCACTTAACGAACAGAATGCAAAACCTAAAACAATTGCAATAGAAATCCCAACAAGTTTCCAACAGACAAAAAATCGATTAAGAAACAACAAAAAAAAAAAAGAAAAAATAGCTGCGCAACTTACAAAATCAAAAATCTTAATAAAGCAAACAAATATATAAATATAATACTAAAATAAATAAATACAAAAGAAAAAAGCAAACAGTTTAATAAATAAGCTGGCCATTAAATATTTTGCAAAAAGAACTTAAGAAATATTCCGCATTCAAGCAGCTTACAGTATGGCCAAGGACATGTATGTATCTATGTATGAGCATGTCCTTCGGCCGGAGCATCCCCGTAAGCTCCTCCTAGTGCTAGCTCTTATGTAGGATATGCAAACGATAAACTTTGCAAACAAAACCAAAAGTACATGTAATGCAAATGAAAACCAAAATTAACAAAAAAAAAAATGAAACTCTTAAAGAAAATACAATAAATGGAATTATTACTAAAAAAATATTGTATTGAAAGCAACAACAACTAATTATAAATAAATGATAAAATGGAAACCAAAAACTAATTAAAAACCAAAACTCCGACATTCGTTTTCTTTTCCATTTCTTTTTCAGGATGTGTTCGAATCACTCACAAATTACATTTCACATCGATTGATAAATAATTAGAAATTTCATGCAAGTCGATAAGAAGATTACAGGATTACTTTCTGTGCGAGTTAAACAATAAAATAAAATTTAACAAGGACTCATTTCGGCAGAGAAGGATGGCAAACAGATAACATCCTAGGAGCCAAGTATATCTATTTTTTAATTAATTTACGTTCATTGCAGTTAATAAATTAGTAATAATTTTTAATTTTGGCGACCTGAATTATTTTAAAGCTTATTTCGAATATCTCAAGATCTACACAAAAAAATCATTTCCTAGGAATCACCCTCCTTCAGCAGCGATCGTCATTAGTTCAAGTTTATCGCTTCAAGTTTCAATCTGCACTTGTCTCGAGAGCAGTAAAAACCAGTTGTGAATTATAGTGAAAATGAGTTGCCCTTCATTTAAGTTAAAGCTAAGTTCAATGTATAAGAGAATATCTTTGTTCTCATCTATATGTTGTATGACTTGATCTATGCAATATGAAAGCAGGTAACATTTTCTTGCGGTTATTTCTAGTTTCATATATGTACATATATGTTAGACTTGTTTCTTTTTTTTTTTTTTTTTTTTTTTTTTGATACTGCTTGTATAGGAAATTTTAATTAAATGGAAATTTCCGCTGTCTTGAGCACGTATTCTCATCAACGGTATTAAATGCAATGCGGAATTTTAATTAGCCCCCCACACACACACACACACACACACACACACACACACACACACACACACACATGCATATGCATTCAGAGAGTCGAGGCGTAAGCAATAGGAAAGTTGTGGCAACTGCACACACACACTCACTCACACTCACTCACACACATACAGGCACACTAATATACTCACACCAGCAGCTAGTCGAAAGGCTTGAATGTGTGTGACAGCATTTGCAATACAATTGCATCCTAGCATGACAGCATCTACAACAACAACAACAACAGCAGCAGCAGCAACACGAACAAGAAACAAGCGTGCCACAGTAACAGCAACAGAGCAACCAGACACACACACACCTCCATACACACACATGCCGATAGACGCAACTCCCATTACCATATTGGCAGCAACGACACGAGCTGCCAGCAACTTGCCACAAGTTTCTTCCACCAACTGAGTTGGCAACTAAAGAAGCTTTTCTCATTATTATTCACGGGCTGCTTAAAGCTGCAATTTTTGATCGAGAAACTGCCAGAAGCAACATCAGAAATATAATTTAGCTATGAGAAATTAACTGCATTTAAAGAAATGCGATTAATGAAAAGCTTTAAAAGTAAACTTATAGAGAACTGCTTTAATCCACTTGCAGTAGCTTTCAAGCAACTTACAGTGCAGAGAGAACGAAAAAGAGAGAAGAGAGAAAAAGAGAAAGAAAGATAGATTTCGTGACATAATAATAGGTAATTGTTTTAATCCAACAGTAAGAGCTTTTAATCAGCTTAAAGATTAAATAGATGTGTATATACAGAGCTTTTGTAACATTACAATTCATAATTCAAGACAGCTTTTAAGCAGTCTAAAGTTAAGACACATTTACAGAGAAGAGAAATAGAGCTTTTTTGGCATAATAATAGATAGTTTCTTTAAGCCAAATGCCAGAGCTTTTAAACAGATTAAAGCTGAAATATATATGTATATATAGAGCTTTTGTAACATTACAATTCATAATTCAAGACAGTTTTTAAGCAGTCTAAAGTTAAGAGACATTTACAAAGAAGAGAAAGAGTGCTTTCGTGGCATAATAATTGCTTTAATCCAACAGAAAGAGCTTTCGAGCAGCTTGAAGTGGATAAAAAGAGAGAGGAAGCTTTTGTGGCATAAGTGCAAGCACATTATGCGGCACGGTGGCAATGTAAATTTGCTGGCAAGCTGAGATGTTGGCACAAGAATGTTGCCAGTTTGCCCAAGGTGACTGACGAAGAGGCTGCAAGCAGAAAGCTGAAGTTGGAATAGGAGTAGAAAATGGAGGATGGCAAGGATGAGAGGCTAAACCTGGAGTTTGCAGACAGACTAAGGGAGAATGTGTATGTGTGTGTGAGAGAGAGAGAGTGTGTGTGTGTGTGTGTGTTGGCTGAGCTGGCGGTGAATGCATTTGCATTACTTGCAACAATATGTAGGTAACTAAATAAGTTGCTTAATTAAAACAAACTTTAATTGGCAAAATTTGCTCATGTCGCACGACAGATAGATAGAAAGTCCACGCTACCACTTCTCGCTCTATCTCTACCTATCTCTCTCTCTCTCTCGGTATTTCTCTCTTTCACTCTGTCTCTTCCTGAGTGTATGTGTGTGAGTGTGTTTGCTGTGTGAAAAAGATACATGACAATATTGACAGCCCGATGAATTGCTGCTCCACTTAGCTACTAAAACACTTTGCCAGTTTGTAGCACAAATTACAGCTAGCAGTGCCACAGGCCCCTGCCCCTGCCCCTGCCACTGCTGCTCATCCTTCACCTCCTTGCCACAGCCATATTGAGACTAGCGTCGACCACAAGTAAAGTCATGTCAAGTCGTCATCGCCATCGCCATCGCCATCGCCATCGCCATCGCCATCGCCATCATCATCATCATTGTCATTGTCATTGTCGTCGCCGTCCTCAACGCCATCATCGTCAACAACTTGCGACGTTTGCAACGTGAATGTCAAGCTGCTGTTGCTGTTGCTTGTGGCTGTGGGTGCCACTTAATTGCACGGCAAGGACAAGGACATGCAGCTCCTGGTTATGCGCCACTTTTTGTTATACAGCCAGTCAACTGCAAGATCTCTTTACTTCCATTGCTTTCCTCAATTTAAATTAACTGAAAAAGAAGAAATTATCATGAATATTAATAAATTGTAAAAATAAATTCTAAAAAATATTATATTTTTTTATGATAATTATTAAATATATAATTCATTATAATCTATTAAATTTATTAAATTAACTATTTATTTATATATAAATAAATAATTGATATATATTCTAAAAGAAAAAAATACAATATTTTATGATAATTATTTTAAAATTAATTAATTATTTATTATTATTTATTAAATTATCCAATTATTTATTTTACTTAATGCTTATCGAAAATGATGCCCCAACTAATTAATTTAAGCTATGCAACTAGCTTGTAACTAGAAGTTTGATCCTGTGAAAAGTCCTGCCAAGAGATTGTTGCTAATTGTCTGTACACGTAAATTGAACGTGCATCAATGTCCTGGAAAGTTAACGCAAATATTTCAATGGGAAATTGGCAGACATGTTGGCAACCAGCATAAGGATAACGGCATAAGGGGGGAATCTGAGGGAGGTGAGCGAAAAACAGGAAAATGTGTGTGCTCAAATTGGAGCATATTTTTCGCATGAATGCCGCAAAACTATTGAAAATTACTATAAACAGATATGCCAGAACCGTATGTTACAGCATCGCAGAGAGCTGAGAATGCTGACCGCCCATTCGATTTATGGCTGTCGATTTGAAAAAAAAAATAGATAGAGACCAGAGCAGAGAGAAGGATGTGTAAGGAGAGTCCTGCAAGCTAAACAAACAAACAAACTGACCGAAAAGTTTTTCCATTAAATCAATGAAGCGCACAAAATATTCGCGCCAAACGACAGCATTAAGTCGGGACCATCGATATTCATATAAATACTAGTATATATAGTATATATAGTATATTTTGTATTTTTCGATTTTGTTTTTTTGGTGTTGAGGGGGCTGTCTATAAGTCATTGAAACTGTTACTTTACACGCCTAATCCGAAAGTAGTCGAAAACTTTTGATTTGCAGTGTTATTGTCATGTTTCATTCTCGCTGCTGACAACTAACTGCAACTACTGCATATTTTTGGTATATTTTTGGTATTTTTTTTTTGTATATTTTTCGTATTTGAAGGAATGTGGTGCAGTGCGTATATACTATAAATACATACGGTATAATGATGGCAGATCTGCAATGAAAAATGAATGAAACAAATGAATTCATGTCGAAAGTGTTAAAAGATACAAAATTCATACACACGGCTGCACAGACACTCATCCGATTCGATTTACCTGCCAAATACCGCATTGGGAGCAATATACCCCCAACACACCCAAACACACTCCAAAATATACACCTATACACACACACACACGTAAACACACATAGACAGACTATGCGTATTACAATAACCATATTTTTAATACCCTCGATGAAGTACGTCCTGCGACTCAGCACAGATAGTAATATTTATAAAAAAATATTTATATATAAAAAAATACAAAAATATATTTATAATGTTTTTTTTTTTTAATTTATGTCCATTTTGAAAATATTCTGATATTTATTCTGTGCTTTAAGTGAAGCATAAGTTGTGGCATTATTAAATTTAGAGAATCTTTGATAAACATTATTTCTACAGGGTATTGCCGCATCTAGCCGTTATATAGTTTGGTATTTTCAGTTGTTATATATGTTGACAGTTTTGTATTTTTTTTTAATATTTTTTTTTTTGTTATCTAGTTTTTGGACTTTTTACTAGTATTATACAAAATAAAATGCAGCAAAAGTTGCGGAAAACATTTGCCAGAAAAAACTGAGCAAAAAGCCAATTGGATGTTTGCAACGGTGAAGGGACATTTGCAACTCTGACTGCAACAAAAAAAGACAGATAGATGGTGTGCGAAAGAGAGAGTAAGCGACAGATGGAGAGACAGTGGGACAGCTGGACACTTGAAAGTGGGACAGTTGACAGTGGCGACGCGAGGACAATGAATGGCCAGATGACAAAACATACAGTTGGTGTCAAAATTTTTGGCCATAAATTTCATTTGGAGGCTCTTGGCAAATTTTTTATATAATTTTTCAAACGAATAACATTTGTTTGTTTTCTTTTTCATTTTTTTTTTTTAATTTTATTTAGTTTATTTTTCAACAGACTTGCATTTGCTTTAGAGTCAGTTGAACATACATACATATGTATGTCTGCATTGTTGTCCACTTTGTGTTTGTTCGCAGTTTGTGAAAATTTCGAGCAATTATTAATTGAAACTTGTTTAAACTAAATGCTCAATTTACTCAACTTTTTTTTTAAATATTTGACAGGCAGTGGGTGATTTATCCCCTCTTAATTTTTTTTTTTTTGCTTAGCGGAAATTTCCAAGAATGCAACGAAAGAATTTGTTTCAAAAAATTAAAAAAAAAGTCAGTTATGTCAAGAATGATCAGAATGTCTTGCGTCAGACTGATAGGTCTCATTATCCTGCATCAAATATTAAAAAAAAAGGCTTAAATTATTCGAAAATTTTATATATGCATATTTATGATATGCAATTTTCTATTTTGCAAAGAGCTCCTCACAACTTGGTCATGACCTTGTGTATTCTGGCGAGTCCTGTATTAGTGCAACTCAATAAGAAATACTTTCTTGACTAGGGACATTTAAATCATGCTTTCCTTTTATGTGTTATGCTGCCATTTCATTGATTTCAGGCTTATTTTTTTCCAAGTTTTTCAGCAACTATAGCGCTACGAAGTATGCTATATAATTGAGCAATTCAAAGTACGATCTTCATATAGATAGAGACTCATTTTTACTTGTGTTTTTAATGAACTATGCTTGTCTTTATATAATATACATGTTTTTTTTAAATAGTTTTTATTTGATTTTTTGATAGATTAACTGAGCTTGTCCCTAATCCTTGTTTCGACACACTTGACATGTTAAGGACTCTGTTAATCATATGCTGCAGGATTTGTTTCTGTATAAGTGTGTGTGTGTGTGAATATGCATGTGTGTGTGTGTGAATATGCATGTGTGTGTGTGTGTTAAGTAAAATTGAAATAACATAAGGTGCGGTGACGCCCAGCTGGGGAATCGTCGCGGTGCGTTTGACAAGAAAATTCCATTAAAAATGAAAGTTTTAAATTTGTGAAAATGGCAGCGACAACAATAGTAATGGCAACAATAATGCAATGACAGTGGTTGTAAATCAGCAACAACTGCAAATAAACCATGCCAAAAAGAAGAAGAAAAAGAAGTAGAAAACTGCTAAAGACAACACCACCAGCAAATGAGCAACAAACAGAAGAAGAAGAAGCAGCTGTGGCTGAGGCTAAGGAGGAAGATGAAGAAGCAGAGCAACAGTGTGTTGCTTATTGTTATTGGTGGTGTTGTTGCTGTTGCTGTTACTGTTACTGTTTTTATAGCTGCTTACAGTTAAAAACGGCGAGCCAACTTACAGCACAGATAGCCCAAGTTGTTAGGTAGCTTGGTTAACGGCTCAAAACAAAACGTGCTGGAAAAACTGCCACAACACGGCCAACACAGGCAAGTCGAGCTCGACTGGTAGATGCCACCTGGTGGCAAGTTCTAAATTAGTTTTATTATATTTTAATATATTTTATGCCATTCACTTTAAACAATTTCTGTCCGTTTCTCTTCTATAATATTTCATTTGATTTTAATTTATATTTACAATTTTTTAAAATATTTTTTTTTGTTATTTTATTTTTGTAGTATTTCTTGTTTAATTATTTAATATTTTTTACATTATATTTTAATTCTAAATTATTAATTTTTCCACTTCTTACATTGCTTTCTTTTATTTATATTTCACCTTTTCTAAATTTTTTTTTTTTAATTTTTAATATTTAAATATTGTTTTTTCTTTACTTTATTTTGTTTTTATATATCATATTATGTACTTTATCTCACATGACTTCATTTAATATATTTTATTTTTATAGATTTGTAATGTAATTTTTGCTATACTCCATAAGGCAATATCAGAAAAGATCAGCTCAAGAATATAGATTTACGATTCAAGACTTCAATTGCAGTTGCAAGTGCGTGGTGTCTGCAACAGCACGACGGCAACACAAACACAACAGCAGCAACATCAAGTAGAAGCCGAAGAATAATAACAACAGCAACAGCAACAGCAACAATAAGAAGAACAACAATGAACATGGAAGACAAACAGAAGCTGCCCGTCTTGTGATAAATGACCACTCCATAAATTTTTATTTCTACTCAACTCAATCTCGAGCTCAATTTTATGTTGTTGCTGTCGTTGCTGTTGTTGTTGTTGTTGCAGGTGGTGTTGCTGCTGTTGCTGCTGCTGTTGGTCAGTTTTATGGCCGTTGCTGCTGTTGCTGCTGTGTAAAGCACTTTACTTTTGGGGCCATGATTGCGCCAAGAGACTAAGCTCAAGAAGACCAAGACTACAAGTGAGAGAGATGCAGATATAGAGAGATAGAGAAAGTGGGAGAATGAGGCAAGGATAGTAGAACTTTTGTGTATGTGTGGGAGAGTCGCAAGTCCTGGCTTAAGTCCTACAAAATTGTTTGTCTTCCATTCTGATGGCCAGCAGCCAGAGCAGCTGACGACTTGGAACGCATGTAAATTGATTGCATTGCTCCATTCAGCGAGAAAGAGAGAAAGAGAGAAAGAGAAAGAAAGAGAGAGGAAGAGAGAGGAAGACAGAGAGAGAGAGAGACAGGTAAGGCGAGCAATGGCGCCACCAAGTGGCACACAAATAAATTAAGGCATTGTCAGGACAGAGGCGACAACAATCTCATTTTCATTTTGATATCCACCATTCCCATTCCGCATTCCCCATTCTGGATTCCACATTTTCATATCCGTTGCCATCCACAACTTTATCTCAATCCTATCATCGTTCATGTCATCGTTATCGTTATCGTTATCGTTATTGCTGCCGCTATCACTTATCGATGGGCAACACGACGTCTTGACAGGCTGCCTGCAGCCGCAAAAATTTCAATTTGCCAAAAGACGCTGCATTTGTCAGCTTCAATTTTATGTTGCAAATTGCCTGCAACTCAATAAAAGTAAAAGTAAAAAAAGAAAAAATCACTTGCCACACTTTTCCACAATGCATGCCACGATTGACATGCCGCAGACTCAATTGTTTCCATAATATTTTGCTCTACAAAAAAACTTACAATTTTTAAAAATACAATTTTG
Organism: Drosophila quadrilineata; assembly: GCA_018150725.1. Lineage (NCBI taxonomy): Eukaryota > Metazoa > Arthropoda > Insecta > Diptera > Drosophilidae > Drosophila > Drosophila quadrilineata. The sequence continues at coordinate 5,458,834 of JAECWN010000432.1, forward strand.
ATTGTTAAGTTAAACACAGTTTTAAGTTAACAATTAAAATTAAATTTATTCAAATTTTTTTATTATTAAATAAACATATTTAATATAATATAAGGTAAGAGTAGTCTGAAAATCGAATTTTTGAATTTAAAAAATATACTTATTTCATCGATTGATAAATTAAATTTAAAAAACAAATTAGCCTTATGGTTACTTAAATTATAGGGTACACATTGTGGTTATTTAACTATTTAAAACAAAGAATTTTCCAATATAAATTCTTAAAAAATATATATTTTTTTTTTTAAATTTCCTAATATAATTTTATTCAAAAAATGAATTAAATTTATGATGCTGCATACCTTATAGTTTCCTAACAAAATCATAGTGTACACATTATATTTATTTAAACACAAAATATTTTATTTACAATTATTAATTTTAAAAAAATTAAAAAATTTTAATTCTTTATAAAATTTTCAGATTGGAATTGTAAGTAGAGCCTTTTATCGGCGGTGCCTCTGATTTCATCAGTTTATTTTTCGGCAATTAAAAACTATCTCCAAAAATATGTTTTACTCAGAAGTAACCTCAAGATGACCGAGTCTACAAGTGTGTGTGTGTGTGAGAGAGAGAGAGAGAGAGAGAGAGAGAGAGAGAGAGAGATGGAAAGAGCGAGTGAGTGAGAGAATGAGGCAGGGATTGTAGAGCTTTGTGTATGTGTGGGACAGTCGCAAGTCCTGGCTTAAAAAAAAAAAGAATTTTCCATTATGGATTTTTAAGAAAAATATATATTTATTTTTTAATAATTTCTAATATTTTGATTATATTCGAAAATTGAATTAAATTTATTAGATAGCATACATTCTTTTTCTTTCTTGGTTCTTTATAAAATTTTTAGATTGGAATTGTAAGTAGAGCCTTATATCGGCGGTGCCTCTGATTTCATCAGATTATTTTTCGGCAGTTCAAAACTATCTCCACAAATATTTTGGACTATGATATATAGTTAAATATTTGTTAAATATTGTGGACTGACTCATCGAGGTTGCTTTGCTGTCGATGATGTTGCCATTGCCATGTGATTTAGGACCCAGAGAGTTGGCGTCTTTATGAGCTCATTAAATAATACTTACGGCCAATTTATTAACTGAGGATATTACTCGCAATTCGCTTGGCATTTTTATT